>VWZK01005000.1:152081-312081 GCA_013396935.1 Baryphthengus martii | reverse complement strand
ATTCACATGTTTTAGCTTTGTTCAATAATTCTTAAGCACACTTGGGAATTCCAGAGCATGTAATTGTCCTGCAAGTTCACTCAGAGCCATGAGATGGCTTCAAGCTGATCTGTCACTCAGCTGGTGGACACACCAATTGGCTCAGTGTATTTCTGAGGAGCTCTTTTCTTATGCTTTTCTAAAACAGTATCTGGGCAGCTCTGCTAAAGATTTATTTTACAGATTAGGGATATTCAGCTCCTGAATAAGCGAGCAATCCCAGGTCAGGGCGACATTAACCATGCAAAGAGCTGACCCAGAGCCCACAAAGCTGTGGAGGGGAAGTTTGCACTGGGGGAAGCTGGTGTGAAGTGTCGCTTATGCGTAAAGCATCGCGGGATCCCCTATACTGTTGTGTTTGGTCTTTTTTTCTGAGGCTGCGAATTTTGCTATTCTTTTGAAAAATGGGTTTTCATATTCAAACCATACAAAGTATCTCATCAGTAAATGTGAGAAAAGTCTTTTGTTGGAAAGAAATTTTAGATTTTGTACTTCAAAATGTTAGAAAATATGCAAGAGTGTGTGAGTTGTTTGCTCTATAGTCGAGCAACCGAAATTCTAAAAAACTAATCTGGAAAGAGGTGTGATAAATCTGTACATTTGTGTTCAGTGCTGCTCCGAAGGAGGAGAGGAACAGGCTGTACTGTAAAAGTTCAAATGGAAAATTATTGCTTATGCAAGGGGGATCTGTAATTACCAGAAAAGTATGCAATCTTGTGAAAATAAATTGCAATAGATCTATACATAGATGACAACATTTTCTGCAGCATCGGCCACTTAAGTTCACATCTCCCAGTTTCATTTTGAATTTAAAGTTTGAATCAATCCAAAACTGCAAGACCAAACGCTTCTGAAATTTCCAACTTTCATCTGCTTTTGGTACAGAACTATAAACCATAAATTGACTTCTCACTTCGTAATGAAACTCCAGACTCAGTGAATATTTGTGCTTTTTGTTTTATTGTAAAAGTTTGCCTTCCTGTATGAGTATGAAAGTACTGCTTTTGCCCCTAAGGCTCGACTCACATGAACCCAATTTAACAAATTTGCTTTAAATAACTTTTTCAGTACTCTCTGAGTGCTGCTACAAAAGAAATTGTGTGGAGAGTAGTAGGCTGTGAATACCCAAAAACAGAAGAATGCACACACAAGCAGACAGGCACAGACAGATTTTCTTTTGTAGTTCGCATTTTCAGAAGGAATCTTGAACCCATGCATCCCTCTTCCACCATTAAAAAAGGACTGTTTATCATAGATTTTAATGATACCATGAAGTAGCTCCATTGGAACATGATGAAGAAACAGATTACTGGTCAACCACTTTTTAATCTGTTTCTGTCACCCCAGTTTCTTTCATGTTAAAAATTACTTTCTATTCCATTGGAACTGACCATCAGTTCCAATACTGTTTCTTTGCAGTCATTTCCCAAAATTGTTCTTTTGGGCAAGAAATCTAATAACAAATGTGGAAAATCAAGTGTGAACGAACTCCTTCCCTAGGCTGTTTTATTGAAACAACATTTCATGCAAATAATCTCATTAGTGTAAAGATTTTGTTCCCTAGTTTCTACCGGTAACTTAAGTTCACAAGATTGAGCTATGAGTTCCTGTGGAAGACAGGGGGATTTGCAAGCATGACCATCAGAAGATCCGGCATTAAATAGTCAGAAAGCAGCAAACCCCACATCCTCGAGAGATTGCACCTCATTGCAAGGGTGTGCCCTGCGTGAGGAATCACACCACTCACTTCGGAACTACCCAGGCAGGCATTTGTCAAAGGTTTCACAAGGTGGGGAAAAAAAAAAAAAAAAAAGGTAGATTTAAAGATAAATAATAATGCACTGTCTCCGACATTAAAGGACATCATTGGCTCTCTTCTCTATGGTGTAAATCAATGTAATGTGTGAATCCTTTAAAAGTAACATGGAATTTAAAATGGAAAATATGAGAAGCTAGTAGAATTACTGCTAAAATCATCCGTTTATTATCTAGGTGTGCTTAATAGCCTGCTAGCTGATGAAAAATCATTTGCTAACCCCAAGGAATGGTTCATTTTCCAACTCAATCACTCAGCCATGCATTGGCCTGAGCTTTTAAAAAATATACCTTGTATTACTTCTTTTGTCAATGTCTCAGATAATTTATAACAGCAATAACTTCCATTAACACACCTACTAAGCAGTTTAGTTAGAACTGGTAAGATTTGCGGGTGGACTTGAGATGTTTTAATAGCAAACCAATTATCCACCAATGATTCCAATGTTTTAAAGTGGGTTTTGGTTGGCCAAAAGTTTATTCAGTTATATAGTAATTAATAGACTCAGTTGTTCCATGATAATGAAGATCCTGTATATAGATTGGCAGATTTGTTTCTTCTGTGCATTAAGGTAAATTTACATTGCTCTGACATTACACTTACACACCCTTAATAGATTCTGTTTCTCTCTTGCCTCATTAATAAATGTTTGGCATTTCTGCATCAGGTTTTTTCCAAGCCTTTCAAAACCCTTACCAGAACAGCCACTTCCAGTTGTCCACACAGCAGCTGAGTTTAAGAGTAGCTCCTGTTGGGCTGCCCCACACTCATGATGTTATAACCCAGTTACATGTAAGTCAGACTCTCTCACCTTTTGTGGCAATGTGTAACTTGCACTCTCCTGTAAAAAGAAGCACTAGGTTTATTTTCTCTCTGTACCTAGATGTAGGTGTTTAGGGCAATGGTTTGACAATGCAGCTGGTTGCAGCAAATTTGTTGCCAATGAGAGCGCTCCAACGCCCGCCATCCTGGGCAGGCATCCTCTCCGCTTCCTCCTCGGCCACAACACCTACACTCAGTTTTCCCAGAAAACAGCCAACTTAGAGTTAAAATAGCTGAGAAGTCGCCTTACAAAGCGAGTAAATTCAGTTTAACTCACTGATGTGGTTTACCATTTGGTCAGATGAGCACTGGCACAAAGCGAAGGAAGGGACAGGAACGTGTGTGGAGCAGACCTGAGGACACGAGAAGCTTCGTTTCGTAGCAGTTGGTCATTAGATTTGCTCAGCTGGATACTAAACAAATGAACCCTCTATAGCTTAGAGGAGAAGCACTCCAAAAAATGCCCTTAGCAAAGAAACTGCTTTTTATATATGTAAGAGTTCCTATAAGGTGCTTTTAAAGAATATTTCAGATTGACGTTTAACAGAGGGTGGTTTAAAATTCTGAATATTTTCTTTTTTTTACTTTGATACCAGAGTTCTTATCAGTGGGGGGAAGAAACAGCAAAGAAAAATAGAAGCCAGACCTTGAGCATCAGAAATAAGATCTAAGAAGTTACTTGTTTCTTACTCGTTTGGATAAGTTCACATGGTTTATCTCTTGAGTCCAAGTCAAAGGTGCTTTTGGAAATCTGTGGGATTTGCGCAGAACAGGGAATGTGTGTTCTGGGCGATGGCTGCTGCTGTCCCATAGATTTGCTGTGCGGTGGTGTTGTGCTTAATTGGTAAGCTCTACATTAAGTCATGTGCGTGCTGAGGGGTTCAGGGATCATCTTTTTTTTCAGTTTCTTGAACATGATTACATTTTCTGTAATTTACATTTTTAGCCACTAAATAGTGATACATTATATTTAGAAAATGAGATGCTCGGAGTGTTAGCAAGATGTGACAGTGACGAATCTTATGAACGTTAATACTGAAACCCATCATAGTTCAAGTCCCACTTGCTGTATTATAGCTTAGTCTAAGGTTTAGGAGGGGGAATGTTCTAGTTATCAAGTTGTCATTGTTCAAATGCCATTTTTTTTGCTCAATTTAAAAACAGTGTGCAATTGTAGAAGCTGTATTTATTGGTTATGAAACCTCTAGAAAAAAGTACAAAGTAAAAGTCACTTCCCCAAAGGTCGCAAATAAGTCACAGATTTGCAGCTTTTGCAGTGTGTCCCACATACATCTCGTCCTTATGTAGTCTCTGCAAACACATAGCCAACACCTAATCAGGAAAAAAATATATCCTAAGCTCGCTGAGTTTGTACCACTGGTGTTAAGAGTCTGTCAGAGTTTCTATTGTGATCACCATTTCAGGGATTTATCACTCAGCTCTAATACCTGGCTCCAGGCTAAAAATTGGCATACGAGAAAGCAGATTTGGTTTAAAGATATATTGAAGCTGCAGAAGAGGGGAAAGTCACTCTCAGGCTTCAGAGTTTCTGTTTTCAGCAGTGCTGCTGAGTGAGAGCTTGGGGATTTGAGTCTCGCCGCAATATCTGGGGGAAGGGCTTGGGATTGCACTCTCCTGAGATCCCATTTACCAGCAGGAGATGCTGCTTTTCAGTGCCTGGCCCTGGCTCTGTGGCGTCATGCTGGCAGGTTCAGGGGACAAACAGTCACCTTGCACACACTTAGAAAGCAATGTTATTGTTGCACAAGTGTACACTTTGGGTTGGAAAACCCAGATACACCAGGCCTTTGACTTGACAAGCGACTAGGACTAGTATTCCTCTAATAAGTGATACATTTCTGTGGGTTCTGAAGTTAAAAAATCAAATATAATGTATAATAATAGCTGCAATGGGGGTAAAATAGGACGTAGTTCTATGAAGCACAAGCTGTTTTCTGATATCCTCTGGGATAGTACAGCTACTGCTTGTCCCTCATGCAAGAGGACTCACAAGATAACAGCACAGGCACTTGGTATCTGGTCATCAGAAGCCTGAATTTCCTCTTGTTACTTCCTTTACACTGAGGTTTTAGCCTGACACTTTCTCTCTGTAGTTACCCTATGCTAAGTCCCTCAACACCTTTTTTTTACATTCGTATTTTATCCTACCCAAAGTGCGGTAAGTGTTTTGGAGAAAGCAAACAAAAAAAATCTTTGTGCTAAAGACTTTATAATCTGTAGGTTATACCCTGTCAACTTTCCAGCCTGGACGTGTCTTTCTCTCTGACTGTCCCTCCCAGGACTTACCCTGGATGGGTGCAAGGAGGGGCAATGGCCATGGTGGTGCTCTGTGGGGTGTCCCCATGGTGTGATGGGCTGCAGACACTGCCCAGCCAGCCACGGGGCAGGGCCAGCGCGCTCTCCTGAGCCACTGCATGATGCTGTCAGCCCTGCGTGGGTGGGAGCTCTCACTCTGGGCTGACATCTGAGATCATAATGACTTTGCAGGAGCTCCTCATTTACAGTCCTTCATGTCAATATTTAGCGGGCTAAGGGCTCACAGGAATGTGCATTGACATATTAGAGACCATATTGCTCTGTCGAGCCAATCAGCCATAAATGGTAAGAGGACTACATGCATAATTAATAAAAAAACAACAAAACAACAAAAACCTGGGAAGCAACAAATACGAATTCATGTTAAAAGTCTGGGATTAGATACATGCCAGCTACACACATGAGGAGCTAAAGCTGTACTTTACCCAGCCCACCTCTGTAATACTCACAAGCACAAGGGAACAGACTGAGAGCAGAGTGGAAGCAATAGCTATGCATTTTAAAGGGGGATGGAATTACAAGACTCTTAACATTTCTCTGACCTACTATTTTTTATGTTAATTGTGCCTTTATGTTGTTACTTCATACTACAGCGTGTGGTAACAGGTGAAACAGCCTGGTCTTTAAGTTAGTGCTCAGGTCTGTCACTGTGGGTGTGCTATCTGCATGCATTTATAATTCTGGTAGAACAATTTCAACATATTCTATACCAAACTCATCAATCTTATTTTTTGAAAAGAAAAACAAAATTATGCATTTGCTTTGCGCTGTTTGTTTTGCATTTTTTTAATAAATCCCATTTACAGTAAACAGTAAAATATGCTAAATGTGCACATTGTGACTGCTGGAGAGGTTTCTGAGTCTTTGTGTAGTGCAGTTATTTTGGTATTAGTTGACATTGCTAGATAGAGGCAGTACAGATATATCTACTTTGTTAAAGCTGGTATTTCTCACAACTGAGGTTTCTACCTTTTGTCTACAGCCATCTATCAAGAACGTATTTCAGACTACAAATTTTTCTAAGAGGAAGCAAGGCAGATAGCATCCTTTAGCAGGCGTAAGTCCAACAAATGTCAAATTCTGAACAACATTGCTTTGTGTCTCTATTTAACATTAAAGCTGATGGCTTTTTGACAGGTTTATAGCTGACAACTTCCATAGCCAGTCATGCAGTTTGAGCTAATTTGATGAATCAACTTGATGTTCTATAGTCCCAGTTGGCTTCAATAGCGTATGTGCTCAATTTTCTGCTGGAGGTCAAAAATAAGCTTTGAAATTTGGCTAATCCCATCACATCCGCAGAACATGTCTGGTGGAATAATCTTTGGACATGAAGTCTTGACTAGTGCCAGAAATAGGAAGGAAAACTCAGTAATTTCATTAGACCCATCAGTCACGAACTGTGTAGGCACAGCAATCAGTGGTCTCATGTCCAGCAATTTACTTGTAAGTATTCAAATGCTTTAGTGGTTGGGGTGGTAGGAGGAACATTCCTGAAGCCTGGGTCTTGTTCTACAGGAAAATGGATCTTATTGTTAGTCTACATTTAGAACAAATGCTAACTGAATGGTGGTGGGGAGGGAGAATGCGAAGATTTTCTAATTAATGTCTTTCCTGAAAGATGGGCTCTGCCTATGGCAGTGGTAGAAATGCCCTGGACCGTGCTGGTTTTAGAACTGCAATTTTTATGGTAAAATCATTACTAGTCATGAGACTGAAGCATCTCAGATAACCCAGCAGCAGTAAATGCATTGAAACCTCTAACACAGGCTTTCATAGACTTCTCCAACCAATATATTTGGTCTTTATTCATTTTTTTCATGGGTTTTGGGCCTAGAAATTTCAGTCTAACCTGATGGTTGCACTTTTGGGCATTAATATTGCCCCAAACTGGAAACTAAGAGCTTCAGATTTCACAAGGGCTTGGCATTGAAAAGGCACACACAACTAAATGCTGCTCTGTTCTGTCATGCTTTGGTAAAACATAGTTATGGTCAGTTAAAGATCTAATATTACCGTCCTTCATTGCACAAGGTGCCCACAGTGACTGAGAGGTGCTCTAGCTCGCTCCCAGCATGCCAGTATTAGGCAATAAAAATACTGCTTCCTTGAGGCACAAACTGGTAGCCTCTGCAGACCAGTCCCTGGCAAGAAGAAGAACATGTGTAGGTAAATATACCTGAAAGGGGCAGTGCTGGCACTGTGTACCGAGTCTGCGACTGTTCATTTCTGGCTTCACCTAGAAGCCACTAACACGGGAATGAAGCAGTTTTCCTGGCTATGGAGCTGATGAGGCTTCTGCCTTTGCTCTGTGCCCTGTCCACAGCAGCAAGCTCCTGGCACTGAGCCACCCTTCACCTCTCCCCTTAGAACACACAAAATAAACTGAGATGAGTCATGATCCTGGAGCTGTGCTTATCAGCAGTATGTACTGAATCACCAGACTGGATGCAAGAAAAGTATCAGATACATACGTGTGTATATATATACACACACACATGCATGTGTGTGTATGTACGTACTTTTGTATTCTATTTCCAGTGATTAGATCTGAACTATTCCTGGCACTAAATTAGGCAGCAAACAGATCTACGTCTGTTTCTCTTTTTTGCTCTGAGTAGTAATTCACGTTACATCAAAGGAGTGGATTTTTAAGAAACACTTTTGATTCTTAACTTGAATTTGTAACAATTTAAATGATTTACAAGAAGGGACTCATTTGATAAGGAATGACACGGAGTCTGAACATTTATGTGAATACAAAACAATTGTAATGGAGCCTGGAGATTGGACTTTTTCCTATCAACATTTCAGAACATTTACTTCTTTTTTCTAACTGCTGCCTTCTAGATGTATATAAATACGTAATATTAGTCTAGGTTCACCTTTGCCCGTTAATAACAAATTCTCTGCATATTCATAAACTGATGCTTCTGTGGTCAGTCTGTTTTCCTGAAATTTGCCAGCACGCTATTTCAACTTGCTTTTCTTGATTTGGGTATTTAATGAGAAGAAACAGCTGAAATAGCCTGAACTAGTTTTCTCTGAAGGAGCAATATCATACTCGGGCTGACTGCAGAGCTAGATATGAATTGCATCAGCATGTCTTTGTGGGGCCAACTCAGCATCCTTTCTTTGCCTCTTGAATTTGACACTGCGCTGGTGGGCACGGTGCCAGCTGGTAGCAAATTGGACCCATAGTTCTTCTCATTATTGAATCAGTAGCTGTTTGTATTATCAGTTAGGGAACTTCAGACACTGTTGTGGCTAGTGCCTGAGTTTTCACCAGTACTGGCACAAAAATATTTTTTAAAAAGAAAAATAAGAAGGTTGGTCTCAGTGATTTGTCCCTGCATGAATTAAGCACTGCGATTAGCAGTGCTTTAACACCTTATTTATAAGAGAAGGGAATGACATTCTAGCACAAAAATCCCCTGAACTTTAATCAGCCTAGTCTCAAGGGGCTTTTGTGTTTTTGCCTCCATTTTGAACTAAACATTTCTATGCATTAGTTCGTGGGAAGTTCGAGACCTGTTTACCAGGTAATCTGATCAACATTGTGACTCACCCTACACTGTAAAAAAAAGAAAACCAAAATGAGACAGGGAGGTGGGGAAGAGCTTTCAATGTTAATATATTTATATTAGTTGTGAATGAAGAAAGAAAATTTCCTTCCCTGAAATAGCTATTTCTTTTATATGCATAAAATAAAAGTCTTCATGTGTACATGGATTCCCTTGGTGTATTTTAACCGGCTCCCAGGTGCCCGAGGTGCTGAGAACGCTCTGGGGCTTCCCCCCTGCACGCTCTGCTGCTGGTGCTCTCAGGCTGGCAAGTTGAGGGTCTGAAGTTTGCTCGGGAGTGCTGAGGGGCGTCTGCAGTTTGTGGTGGGGATGTGTAGGGAGGAAGGGAAAGCAGCGAAGAGTAGGACATGCAACTGAGAGGGAGATACAATTGTCTATCTTCCTGGTCAAAAGTCTGCTACATGGCTGGACATGTGATGTAAGAGAGAAATACATTTGCTGTAGCAGAAGGTCCCTTCCTCGCCTGTGTTTTGATATATCTGCAGTGCTTTGTCTGCTTACGTGTTCATAAAACATTATGCATTGGAAATAGCAGCTTTCCCAATGCCATATGCTGAGAAATCTTAAGTACGGTCTTAAAAATCATGAGCGGCTTAGGAAAATAATATTTTTTTTTAATAACACATATTGGATTCTTACAGTTTGCTTTCTACTTTTAGAGCTGGTATGTTCTTGATTTCAAGCTTTTCCCTGTGACCGTAAAAGCTGTGTGCTTTCTTTTGGTTGTTTTTGGTTTTGAATGAAATATGAGAGCCTCACAAAACTACAGGACTGGAGGAGACAAGCTCTAAAGTACTAACTATCCTGAGACCAGTGATAAAGTAAGTACAATTGGCTACACTGAAAAATGGTCATGATTTCACACATGGCCTCTGCCCAGTTACGTGCCTGATTTATGTGCAGCTACCTCTGCTGTGCACACTAAAACCAGGGGAATTTGCCCATTACTAGCCAAAGAGCTGATCAAGTGCACTTGTGGACAGTTATCAATTTTCCTTCTGCACGCTTGGGATGCGCATGTGTTTTGCATAGGCAATTGCAAATTCCATGTATTTTGCACATTTGTCCCATAGTAGTTGGCAAAATATTTGTTCTTAGCTCCTACCATTGCTGTATTGTCATATTCCTTGCTAGGCTGCTTTGGCACTTACATTCCATACACTTTTATCATTGGAAGGGAACCATAATGCAGACACATTGTAAGAAGAGTTGACGTGTCATATGTTTCAGTTCCCAGTTACAGACGTTCAACAGGAGAAGTCAGTGGTTATCTAGGAATATCTGATCAGCAGATCCTGTTCAACTATCTCCTGTTGAATGCTCAGAAATAAAGGATACAAGAATTGCAACTGTTTTTTTAGCCGCTAGTGCAGTGGTTCTCAGAAATGTAGGCGTGTATCTGTGGCGTCCCAAATCTGCCCAGAATACAACCTAAAGATTTGGTTTTACATCAGATTTTTCCTACCTCACTAATCTGGAACATCCCATACAACTATAATGCTAGGTACTCAAACCTGTGATCTGAACAAACACCATTTTTCTATTTGCAACATCACATAATTATGTTTTTCTCTTTTAAACCAAAAAGGAAAACAACCTAAAAGGGGGCTTAACTGAGATAAACTTTTGAAGTTACGGAGTCCTATACTCATGCATCGAAGGGCAAAATTTGAACTTACATCCTTCGAAACCCCATATGGTAATTCTTAAGTTCCCTTTTTGCATATGTAACTAACAGATGCTGCAATGTCTTCAGATTCCTTCCATACCTTCCAAAATACGCACAATATATGCAGCCATTGTAGGTCTGGAGATTGTATCTGTCAAGAGTGGCTGCACGTGCAAGAAACATGATGGTAAAATATGTGGCAAGCATGGGAACTGCATGAACAAGAAGTTCTGTGCTTGAACTCTTCAAATGAATCTGACACTGGCCAACTGAACAGTTGATGCATTCAGGAAACTACATCTCTTGCCCAAGAAAATCGGATGACACCAGTATATCATCTACCATCGAGTTTCTTTCCACATTTTATTTGAACTACTTTTTCTTTGAAAGATCAGCTCTACTCATCTGGTACGGCTACAGAGATAATAAAATAGCCTTGAGGCCACAGAGCAGGTCAATATCTCCTTGGGGTGCATTTTAGCTATGCGTGTTTTGGTATGGCACTATTGATAGAGACAAAATATTCACAGATAAATAAAGGAAAAACAGAGCTGATGTGTTTTGTTCTTTTTAGTAAGCTTATGGTCATGAGGAGGGAAATGATATTATTGTTTTGAGCCCTTGAATCTTTCTGAATCTTCTCAGGGACATCTAGTTTCAGGATTTTCACCACATGTTTTGTCTTGGTCGCCAGTTTAATTAAGGCTTTGTCCCATGGCCCCACCCCGACTGTGATCACAAACATCTCTGTGGCGAATATGATCGTTGATTACATGTTGAGAGAGTGTTTGAAGTCTTAATAGCAGTCTTTTCTACTTTGTTGGCTTTAACTTTTTTAATATTTAAAAAGTACTTATCCACACCCTAGTGTCCTACCTCTTTGGATCTACTCCCTTTGTTACCCTTCCTCTGCAGGAGGTAATTCTTAAGTTCTGTCTGGTCTCACAGCCTCTAAGCTACTTCACACTGAGCATGAATTCACAGGCTTTCCAACTTTTTGAGAGTTTTCAGAGGTGCAGTACCTTTTTTTTTTTTTCTTTCCCAGATCTACTCTTAGTATGTGAGTACTGCAGAGGCTTTCATCATACATCCCTGCAGCCCTGAGCTAAGGTTTTCATCACAGAGACCAGAAGCATGGAGAGGGGATGTGTTGACACTGGCTGAGGTTGTGTTAGAGCAGGGACTCAGCCTGGCTTCCTCCACCTCAGACCTCAACTCTTTTCTTCTTTGCAGAGCAGAATTTACATACCGGGCAATACAGGGCACTATTGATCTCCTTCTACTCTATCTGCTCCTGACTGCTAACAGGCTAGACAGAATCCAGATTTCTTACGACTAAATTAAACTCAATTTTCTGAGTCAGAAAAACATGTTTGTTTCTTAGTTACTGTATGTGCTTCTCTGTTGACTTGAAATGTATTCTGTAATCCCATGCATATGTGATTTCTTTCCCGGTACTCCAGAGTGCACGCTATAGATAACACTTCCATGGTATTTTAAATTCCTATATCTTGACTGTTTTCAGAGAAATGAATATGATTTAACCTTCTTTAGAGCAAGGATAAACTTTGAAATGAAAACTAACATATGGTCTGCATGCTATTTTTATAACTTTATTTTATAATTTCTGAGCTGATTTTGAGAGCTGATTATTATTTAACAAGGGAAACAGGCTGTCAGTGCGACTGCTGCAGTGCTCCTGTGGATTAGTCCTCAGTTGAAGGCAAGCCCTGCAGAAGTGGGTGTTGTAGGTCCGTGCCGTGGCCCACAGGCAAGAGCTGCTTGGGGAAAACTTCATGCTAAGCCCTGACGTGCCCGGCTGTAGCAAGAGCCTCTTAGTCTGTCACTTTTCCTAGCACTAAATTCACTCACACATTCTTTTTGTTAAATATACTGCCTGTCAGACTACATTATATTTCTTCATGATCCACTGCATTTTCTGTGTGTTTCCTTGAGGAGATCCTCCATACTCTATCAAGGAAGATCCTTTCCTCCTTCCCTCCCTTCTCCTAGGCGTGCTTTTTCTATTCTTGCTATGTCCCATAGATGCAAACCCTAGAATTGTCCAGCAGATCCCCACAGCACAGCTAGCTTCCTCCAGCTGAAGGACCCATGAAATCCACTCATAAATCAACCCAACAGAATTCAGCTGCCTTCCCGTGAGTTTGCTAAATATGATGGGTAAAAATCCAGAAATAAAAAATTGTAAAGGAAACTTCCACCTTGGAGAAAACAGCAGATGCTGTGCAGTGATTGGCCTGGCTAATCTATCAGGGAAAATAGGAGTGGATAAATGTGGATGTGCTGTCAAAACATGTGAGGAATCCATTTGCACATTACTATGGAAATTTTTTCTCAAATAAAAACTTCAAGTGCAGATGTCTAAGTGTTGCAGGCCCTGCTGTTTCATCTTCTGTGTGATGTTGTCTCTATTCCCAGTAGGCTCCAAGAGTACACCTCAACTTCACTGCTTCTGCATACAAATATTTGCCTGAAATATATAGTACATTGTAAGGTCACTTGCAACTATGCCTGGAAAAATCAGACAAAAAACCAGAGCAAGTTTTCACAATTGAAATTAAGTAGGTCAAGAATCCATCTAGCTTGTCTGGTAATGTGCTCTACAAGCTAATGAGATCTTGAGAGGAGAACCACATGTATGAGGTTGCCAAGGTGAGCATACATCCTCATTACAAACCAATGAACAAGAGTAGCAGTCTCTGATTTCTGTTTTATCTTTACCCAACAATGCACTCTGAAAATACTTTACCCTGCCTACAAAACTTTCTGGAATGGGTAGAAGAGTGTTATGAAGGTAATTAACTGCTCTGTTGATTACAGAATGTATCCCTTCATCTTAATGGGTGGGATGACCAGGCATATATACTTAGGTACTTACGTTTCATTTGTATCTTCAAATAGATAAGAAAGATGTATTAAGTGATTATAGTACGCAGGATATGATGTTTATCCCATAGCTGATTATACCATAGGTGAGTTAAGACCTCATTAAGACTTTGGTGTCAGATCTAGTGCTGACTTGCATGTTGGATAAAATCATTTCCCATGGTATATAGGTTTTATGAATCATTAAGATATAAAACACTGTTACAAACACTGCTTTGGAATAGGTATTATAGAAAAACAGTAATACATAGTCATAAGGATATATAATTATATGTATGTATGTGTGGGTATATATATAATGTTTAGTCTAGACATCAGTATAATTATGCACAATAAGATGTGACATCTGAGATTCATGCACGTTATAAATCTTTTTGAAAAGGGAAATGGTAAAGTCTGAGAAAATCTTCATTTTTCCCAGCATTGCTTTGCCTCAGTGCCTTTTTATATGAGTTCTGGAAAGAAGACAAGGCAAATCATTTATTCTTGAGCCATTTTCTTTTAGTGTCCCTCTTCTCATGTGGTCCAAAGGCCACCAGTTTGCTTTCTAATGTGCAGATGAAACAAACTCTTTTGTTGTCCTCAATCAGAAAGCAGAGAGCTTGAGGCTGCAGAGTTGAAAGACATGGCTGCGTGGTCTGTAAATAGAGCTGGACAGTATAGTCTGTTATTTATAATACCTTTTTTTCTAATGGAACTTCTAGGCTTGCTTGGAGAGTCAGGACATGACATGACAAGAACAGAAAAGTTAAAGAAGTTATCTCTCAAATGTTCATATTTGCAGCCACTTTGACTGAGAAATGAAGGCCCAGATTTCAAAACCTGGGCAGCTTCTTAACGCCTGCAATTTGAAGGAGAATGTGAATGGAATTATTTGTGGGTGGAATTTAAGCCATTTATTTGTCTTAATTTAATTTTGAAGGAAGAAACCAAGCATTTTAGTATTTAATATGTGTTCTCAGTTCAGTTACACAACTGAACCTGCAGGGCTGCAAAAGCTGGGAAGGCCCAGATAAGACCAGGATGAAAATGTTGCTCAAAATAAAACCATTCAAGGTTAACAAATTGCAAGACATCTTAAACAATTTAGCCAGCATATTGCTTGCTCACAATCATATTTTCTGCTTTGCTGGCTTTAACTTGTTTTGACTAGTGTTGAAGGTTCGAACCAGTTGGGGACCACACAGCTTTCTATAATTAAACATTAAACTGGTTAGTGGGGTTAAAACTGTTAAATATATCAAACATTCAGGGCGTTCATTGAACAGTATGTTTATTTCATTTGGCATGTTATTTTAAGCATACCTTAGAAAACAACAAATGCAAAATGCCACGGGTAAGAGAGAGACTGCAGAGAATAAACAGGGGCCACAGGATGTTCAGACACTGAAAGTTTGCATCTCGGAAAACAAGACATGAGAGATTCACATGCCATGTCAACTCTCAGATGCATTCAGCAAATTCTTCTGACAATAGTGCAGGAGAACGCAAGTGCTTTGTTGTGCATCCTGCTAGAAATATTACATACTACACAGAAAAGAAAACAGAGAGGATCGGTCAATATTTTTCTTGAATTTACTCCTAGTGGTGGAAGCTCTGCCCGGAGTATTCCATTTATGTTTGGAGCTCTGCACTATGTCATTGTGCTGCTCTGTAAAGTAAATTTATTCCTAAAAAAAAAAAAAAAAAGGCTTTCCTTGTAGCTTATAGTGCTGCCAGGAAGGTCTGAGGGATTAATTGATTTTATTTTTTTTTATTTGATGTGCAAACCAGAAAAAAAAGAAAAAAAAAAGATTGGTTTACTTCCAGGCTTTATTACACCTTTTAAAGTTTTTAAATTTACCATTTTTCAAAGCAAAACATGACTTAGAGATGAAGAGCTTAGACATTTCTTCTAAACAACAGGAAAATTCAGTTTTGACTTGAGAGAACTTCAGGCTCTTTTCATTGCTTTCTTCCCCCCATCAAAACATTTGCAAATCTTGCCCCTTGCCTGTGAATAATTATGACCTGAAATGTATTTTTTCGGTCAGCAAATTCTGCATGAAAAATTCCACATAGCCGGACACCCACACCTGTAAAATGCTAATTAAGGTCTCTTCAATTTTTTAACTGAATAACCCAAGTGCAGGAGGCTTCCCCTGACAGAAGGGAAATCTCAGCATACTTTGGGTGCCCTACACCTCAAGGAGCTTCTTGGGTGGATATTTTGTGGCTGACCAGTAGCGATGGAAAGCCAATGTAAGTAGAATCAGACTAACGGCAAATTCCTTACTCCAGCTCAGCTCGGTGTCTGTGAATAAGGATGAGCCAAGGAAGAGTAGAAGCCAACGAAAATATTCTGACATTAGTTCCTGGTGGTCTACTGTCACTATGTATATCATTTCATTTAAACATCTTTGTCATGCAATATATAATTTGGCTCCAATCGCTTGGATTTGACTTAAAGAGTAGAGCCAGACCATAGACTCAGTTTAGACTTTATGCTTTCATATTTCTGGCTCCTCCTGTGTTCTAACAAAAACATGTTCTGTTGGCTTTTAAAAAAGCTGTATGCACTTCAGGTGAGGGTTTTTTGCTGCTTTAAAAGTGGTTAGCTACCAAATTATCTACTGCTAGCTACTGTTCATTTGTCTGGAACGTTAGGAAACTAGAACTTTCAAGAAAGTAAGTATTTCCCAGAGAGGTCATTTCCCTCTCTCCTCTTTCCACACAAGAACAGACAAGACTAAATTTCACTGCTTGCTTTCACAATCCTGCTTCCTGACATGTGTACCAAAAAGGTGAAAATTCTGTTAGTACACACAGGCAAAAGAGTCCTTTTCAGTACAGAGGATAATTACTAGTTTAAAAGGAGTAAGAATGTAGGATGACACAACAGGTTAAAAATAAATAAATATTTGAATAGTTATCTTTTGGAAACCTCCATATGCAATCCTACAAATGTGAAATTTAGAGTATGAAAGAGTAATCTTTTCTAATGACCAGTTAGTACATCCTTTCAGGAGGAGAGTTCTAACCTATGGCTGTACACAATTTTTTCCCAGGAAAACTGATATATACTTAGAACACTAAGTATGGCTACTAGAAATACACAACTCCTTTAAACTTTTAAATATCTTTGACTCCATTCAACAGATCAGTTGAGCATTTGAGCAAATTTGTTACACTTTTAAGGACTGTTTTCAGAATGCCCTAACCCGACAAATGCAGCAAATTCCAGGTGCTAACGGCACCGTTTATCAAGGCCGTGCCTTTTAACATAATGCATAAAACTTTCGTACACGGTTGTTTCGCTGTGCGCTCAATTCCATGGCAATTCACTGCTTTAGGCAGAGGAAATGAAGAACTTAAACAATGTAAACACACTAGGAAAAGGCTCTTAGATCCATGTGGCTCCTGGAGATGAAGTGCTTATCTCCACAAAATTTGGCTTCCACTCTAACAGAGTAGGGTGAACGACTCTGGGGACTCTGAAGTTAAATTATTTCTCTAGGTGTTTTTACGTTTCTCCTCTCTGAAACATCTGAGCATCTTGTACCTTATCAAAGCTTCTAAAAAAAAATGAAAATATCTTTGTTTTAAGGAGTTACTAAGAGCTTAAATTGCTTTGCAAAGAACATCTTTCTGTTTGCTGTTTGTTGGGTTGTGCTACACAGGAAAGCTTATGTTAACTAGACTCGACTAATATTTTATTGTTATTTAGCCTGTTTACTCTTGTAGCTACTGTAGCTTACTGTTATGATACCAGAACTCTTTCTGCTCTGTGATGTTTGGAATGGTGTTAAAAGTAAGAAACTGACCATGTAAGGAATAAAAAACCAAACCCTTAGTTTGAGATGGATTACATTGAAGGCAGTATTAAATAAGAAACAAAATTATGGAAAAAAAGCAAACATTTTAGCATACTCCCCATCTTCCAGCTTACATTGCTATTTCTAATATCTCCGAATTTTCCAGTCTCCTTAACATTTGAAAGTGATCCCTGTGAAATGATCCTGATGTCTGCCTCTGTGCTGAAGCAAACAGCAATGACCATATTGCTCCCATTCCCTAGACCCAAGACTTTTCATCTTTCTAGACTCTTGTATCTTGTCAGACAAAGCTGACACTTCAAAATGTAAGAAGTGCACTCAAAAGAAAAAAAAATATTGCATATTCCTTAAGGTCCCAGTTCTGGAAAGCAATTAATCATAGACTTAATTTTACATGTATTCACCTTATCAGTTGCAGGGAGCAGCTCCAGTTTATACCAGCTCACAGTCTGACCAAAGAGCTGTTACTGTTATCCATGTTGGTTTGAGATCATGGGATTCTTTTTCTTTTTCCTGCCTGTCTTATTCCAAATACAGTTGGCTTCAGGTTCCCATCCCCTGTTATTTACAATGCAAGAGTTTTGGGCCTTGATGCTACAAATGTTCCTGTGTGTTTAACTACAAGCATATGAGTACTCCCAAATGAAGGCCCTGGAACTCTTCATGTCTTTAAGCACATAGTCTCAGATCCTGGAAATTCCTGTGCATATGCTTTTCTTTACCCCCTTGAGCAGTCTCATTAATTTCAGCAGGACTACCCACAGTAGTAAAGTTAAAACACATACATAAGTATTTGCAGGTTCAGGTCCATAGTGACATTTCTCGGCCTCCAATGTTATTTTATCCCCAAGCCTGTTCATTGTCAAAAAATGAATCTTTGAGTAATCAGGCCTCACAACTCCCCTCAAACCCCTTCCTGGAACTTATTTTATAGTCTGTTCTCTGGCAAGGCCTATGGACAGCAGCAAGGCTGTCCTAAATCAAATAACCTTAAGAATCTGACATGAATTGACAAGAGCCAAGTATGGCTGAGCTAAAGTTTAAACCAAGCTGAAGTGAACAGTTCTCCCTGCTGCGGTTTCGTTTTAGTAGCACTCTGTGCAGTTGCTCTATACTTCATCAGATTATTTTTTTTAATGATAAATAATAAACTGGATGGGAAATATAAATGAGAGAGATTTGGATGCCAGAATGCTAGAATTTGTGTTCTTAAATGACCTGGAAGTGGGGCCTCCATTTTTAGCTCCTTCTGTTTTGTAACATTTAACTCCAAATGGGCACTTGGGGGTTGAAGCGGGACAATTAAGTAGTTTCACAGCTTTGGTACAAACCCCATCTGTGTTATTGGAAGTTACGCTGTGTAGGTGTAAGGAGCAGAGAAGCTCACAGTCCTGGACCAATGACTGGGAAATCCTCTTCCAGCCCCATGTTAGGTCCCTGGGCAATTACCTCTCCTCTGGGGAAGTACGGAGGCCATTCTTGGCGAGGCCCTGTCCCCCAAAGCCTGCACATTTAAAGCTCTTTCCTTACCAAAAAGCAGCTGCACCACAGTAAAGGCAAATATGGTAATGGGGAGAGGGGCAGAGCAGCCTGGTGTGCTCAGCTGAAAGGCAGGAAATCCTGGCTGCTATTCCTGGCTTATCCATTGCCTGTTTGAGGCCTTAGGCGAGAGGGTTGACTTCTCCGGCATCATCTGTAACATCGAACAATGCACCTGAAAACCAACAGTACTTTACAGGACTTAGTTCCTGTTGAAAAACTTCGGGGCTCTGCTTTGTGAAGATATGTTATCCCCAATGTATTGCACACATAGGAAACTGAAAAAAAGCAGATGAAGAAAATAGTTGTAACTTCTTATGTTAATACATAGATCAGATGTTTTGACAGGTTATATTCATCAAATGCTCTTGTAGCTCTGTTCCTAAATTATGTCCAGGACTACAGGTGCAAACAAAAAATTTCTCTTGCAAAGAAGTGAACTTACTCATCAACACATGCAGCAGCTTTACATGAACGTGAAATTGTGGTGACTGTGCATTCAAAGACATGCCTAACTGGCTTAAAAATCAGATTCAAACAATCCCATAACTCTATAATCCCCAACTATAAACAACTGACATGGATTTTATGTTCCAGTGTATTAGAAGTGGGAAGCATCAGTTGTTTTAAATGGAAACATAGCAAATTACTGTATCTGAAGCTCTGTCACTTGCTCCAAGTGGAGCTCAAACAAATTATGGCTTATCTGAACGATTTCAGATAATATTTCGGATAGGATTAACTATGATGTTCTTTGTTCTCTAAACTTTAGAGCACTTAAGGAGAGGAGTTGGCAATATGGACAGTGTTTTATGATAAAAAATGTAATAACAGCTTTAGAGGAGGAAAGACAGCTGCACATAAGCAAAGTTAGAATAAACGTGGAATTTCTGGAAATTTTATTAGTGAATATTCTTGCCCATATGTAGATAAGCACATGGGTGTTTTGTAAGGAAGAGAGAAATAGAGTTACCTCTATTATGCACAGAAAATAAGAAAGATCTAAGGCTTGTTTTTTCTGCATGAGAAAATATGATTACTCTTATTTTCAGAAACTGATTTTTTTCATTTTTAGTTATATTTTTCCCTCCTCCATAAAACTGTTTATCAGCTTCCCTGACCAAAATATGTTTTCTTAAGTACTGGATTTTTTGGAAGTTATTTACTAAGATTACTTCAGTGTTTTAAAATATCCAGGCAGAGATTCCAGTTTTGGATTACATTAAATTTGAAATCTTCATATTTGTCATATTTTCAACTCCTAAAAGTAAGCAATGAAGGAAAAGCAAACAAAAAATAAGTGTTTATTAAAAAGGGCCAAAATTTGTTTGTAGCTATAAATGAACGAAGCTTCATTAAATTCAGGGGAGCTAGACCCACTTGCATTAGCAGAAAATAGGGTTTTTTTTTCTCTCTTTTTCAATAATTTTTCAAATGCTATTTTTAACAATTCTAGGGGGAGGGGGAAAGTAGGATGGAAAACAGTTACAGCCATTTTATCACATTTTACTCCTAACAATGCAGTACAAATGAAAAGAAACCATAATGCTCTGTAGAATAATACATTAATCATCATCAGTCGTCATTCAGTGCAGTATGTTCTCTCCACACCATGCAAAATATCAGCAGATACCCTCATGAGAAGAAGAAATGTCTTATCTAATCGTTCACCTAGCCTGGAATACATAATGGGTTGCAGTGGGGTTGTGTGTTATTTGTCATCTCATGTATAGGGCAAAAATCACGTGCTAGGTTTCTGGTGAACCATGAGAGATTTATGAAAGGTTTCACCCCTCAAGGGGCGGGAATTAAGGGGTTAGAGACCCATCTACCCAGAATATTTTTACTCAGAGGTAGAGTAGTTGTTTTGCCTTGAGAAAAAAAATAAATGTCACTGGAAAAAACGCCTTTCTGGAGTTATTTTTCATGAGGAACTAACTGGCTACACTTGGTACACTGTAGCAACCAGCTGTCATCTAGCCTTGCTCACTCAGCAATGCCCAAGCGCCTGGTCCTGCAAAGTGAAATACACCTTGTAACAGGGGCTCAGCACCAGTGATCTACCAGGCCATCAAGATAGTAGATGGGATCTGAAAGAGTTTGGTGTGGAAAACTTGTCCTAGTGGGAAGGTAGGTCAGGAGAGCTTCAGTCCCTTTTTCTCCTGGGCTGAGCAGGGTCCCTGTGATATTGCTGCTCCCTCTGTCTGCTCTGACCGTGCAAGGCACCCATGTGCCCTGACTGGGCAGAAAAGGGAGGCTGGTTCAGTACATCAGCAGCAGAGACATTGGCCACAGCTCAAACTCTGGAGGGGGGTTTACTTGAGTTCTTTTCCATTATTTGCACTGAGAAGGTGATGTTTCCTGGAGAAATTTTTGAAAAATATTTTTACAGTCTGCTCAGATGAGATTGTTAGGATTGTTACACACAATATGGCAGCGTGACATGCTCCAGAGCTTTATGCATGGCTTAGTCAAGTGACTGTCTCACAGCATGAAGTGTCTAGAAGCTCCGGTTTAATCTCAGTATTTTCCTTCTCCACTAGGCTTGTCCAGTAACTCAGTCTTCGAAAACCAGGATAGAAAAGTAGTCCCAAATGAACCTAAATATACTAAAGCAGTCAAGCCTCAAACTCAAGATGAAGGTTTTTGTACCCTATGATCTCCAGCAATTCCCCTTCCCTCAGCTTTTTCACTTGTTCATAGGTGCCGCCATTACTCCTAACAACATAAAATTGTTGCAGATGGAAACCAATGGTGGAAGTATGAACAGAAGTATGGTCAGGAGTTTTTCTAGAGGTGTAACATGCAGAAGAATAAAATTAGGAGGCAGCTTCCAAATTACTTCGCTACTTATGAAAATTTCAAGTGAAAATTCTTGATTAAACTTTTCCCTTAATATTTCTTTCCCATGTCCCTCCCATTCTCTCTTTTTCTTACACAATATATATGCACATATATTTCTACTCTAGTCCTTGCATCTGTCTCATAAATATATCTCCTAAGTGTGTGCATGCTTAGGTATGAAAATACACTTTGTACAATGCTATAATGTTTGTACTGTTTCCAATCTTCTATATCTCTGAAAAATAAGTAGGTGCTATACTTATGTCATTTATTGCTATTTGTTTCTTTATGTTGGTTCCTCTTAAAGTGCTCTTCTCATAGCATAGCTCCAGGGCATCCTTGCATACAGTTATGATACATAAAAAAACCCTGAAAAGCACAATTTAAACTGCAGCACCTCATCTGCTCTCCCTGTTTGTCTGTATTTTTCCCTCTGCCGAACTTCGTATTCCTTTCATTTGACAATATAATATGATCCACCATAAAGAAATACAGCACAATGGAGGGTGAGTCATTCTGGCTAAAAGGTTATGGCCAGATCCTGCATTCCCGCCTCCAAAAAAACCCTTTCTGTGCCTTTGAATAAGAGCATTTCCCAAGTTGGGAACCTCAAGAGTCAATCCAAAATGATGTGTGCTGGCATGGGCTGGCATTTTAGCTACGGGATGCTTTGGTGTGGAAAGTCATTGCCATTTCTCTTTGCATTGTGCCAGTGCTTCCTTAGTCTTTGTTCTTGGAGGATCAGATTTACTCACGCTTGAAAGACGCACACTGTTTAACTAATCCTTATCTGTAAAACGGTTACAAGGAAATTTCGGAGGGATCTCTCTCAATGCCTTCCAAAGTCCAGGCCAGTGAACTGAATGGGAGGTTTGAGTTATGTATGAAGGACTTAAAATGTGTCATGAGTAACTCAGCAAAACTCCCCATGGTTTCAGTAAAGGCTTTGTCTGAATGTAGCCTGTTTGTAGCCCAAACAGACTTAATATTTGGATGCCCTCTTGTTTTGGGGTGTTTTTAGCTCTGTGTTGGCCTGCCTAGGTGCAAAGGTCTCCAAACAAGTAAACTTTGGGGCTGAAAATACCAAGAGACCAGACTAGCCATCAAACTAGTCCCCAGAGAGAGACCGTAAGCTCCCTGGCCAGCTCAAGCACCTCTTTGCTTGGGGGTCCCATCCAGATACCCATCCCTGAAGTGGAGCAGAGCCTGGCTCTGCTATCCTGTCAACAGTTATTGCTCTTTGCAGCATGGGACCGTCCTCTGCCTAACTGGATTTGAAGCCAGTTCTGCCACATCCTGGGAGAGCACACTAACCACCAAACCATTCCTGATTTGCATAGAAACATATTAAAGAGGGGATGAGAGGAGATAGAAAGATTAAGTTTGCTGGCTCGGGTGCTGATGCAGAATGTGGGAGCGTCACCTTCTAGTTTCTCTTCTAACGAATATTCAAATGTGTAGACAAAGTGGAAGAGTTTCAGTGGGAAAGACTGGAGGACACTCACCTCAGGGAGGGCAACATCTAGGGGCTCTGCTGTGAGATGGGAGTTAAAATTCCCATTCTAAATCAGGACATAGAAGGATTTGAACTTGAGTCTCCTACACCAAAGGCAAATGCGATATCGTAACTGGTGAGCTCCTGCCAACGGTGAAGGCAGTGGCAGTCCTTGATCCATGAGGTCATCTCAAAACACCACTGTTGAATCAGGCTGTGTGGACTAACTTAGGCAGAAGGATATTTAGCATTTACTTTGTAGATCTTGTTGCAGTATAAACCAAAATTACAAGAGAAGGTCAAAGCAGCAAAAATTCTCATGCTTAGCACATTTTATTAGTGGTAATTTAGACATCTGACGAAGCCAGTCTCTTCCAGACCGGCTGAATTAGGTTTTTGAGTATCTCATTTCAGAATTAGTGACTTTTAATGTGTCAGTTAGATGAGCGTGTCACTTCATGACCTAAACTTTCCAGATTTTACCTTGTTTGGGCTTTTTAAATTCTTCCTGTAGCTGTTCTCCAGTGATATTTTTTCTGTTCCTTATGCTGCATCAGTCATACATCAGGTTGTGGCTACTCCCTGGTGGCTTGCAGAGAACAATAACGTAGGTGAGAAAATATGCCCACTCGTATATTTTGATTGTTTGACTTTCCCCTACATCTCTGTGGAATATACCTCTACCTGGGTGCTTATTTACATATTAATGTGCAAGTATTTGCAGACCCACGTATTTAGCAGGACACAGAAACTGGGGAATAATCTGTAGATAGCAGAAGTATATCATTTTGATTTACAGTCTAACATTTAAATGTTTTGAGGTCAGACCTCTGAGCGAAAATAATTCACAACTGGATATACAGCTTCCACGGGCTGTACATTTATTGCCAACAAGTACAACACAGATTGTTTTTTACGTGCCTGCTTTTTATTGCTTTAGATGCTGTTGCAGGATAGTTCACATAAACATTTATATAGGGTTTAGAAAACAGTTGTTAGCGAGGAGGAAGCTTTTTCTGTTTACACAGCCTCCGAACAAAGCCACCGCGCGGAGCTTCCTGTAATTGACGTGTGGGCGGGTTTTTTTCAAGTCACTGACTGGAAGAAGTGAGTGTCTGAGATTTATTCCTGACAGGACTTAAATTACTGGTAGCCTGACACATTTGTGAACAATTACTAGACACTGAGGTGTTTAAAGTAATGGGTACTGTTTGCTCGAGGGATGGGGAAGTTTCAAAACCATTAAAACAAAACAATTTTCCTTCTGATTAGTAAAAAGCAAATGCATACGTTTATTTTTTCTAAAAGACACATGTATATTTGACTTCTTAAATAATTTTTTTCTCCACATACACATGCTTACAAATTCCCTTGATTTCCTTAGCGGTAAGATACCATACATTTGTACAAGCATCAGTTAGCTGAGCTTGCAGGCAGCTCTCTGCGTGACACCTATGAACTTGCAGGCTCCCAAAAGGTGAATCCACTAGTGATGTCTCAATTAGAAAAGGATCTTATTGTTAAGTTGTCCAAAATAATAATATCTACTTTTATTTTTCAATTTGAAAGAAGAAAATTGAAAGGCCCTAAAATTTACAGCTTTATCTATTTGACTATTAAGTACTGTGAACATTTCTGGAAAATAAAGCCGTATACCTCTTGTCCTGTCACCACATATCCTTATGAAAAGTCCTTCTCCAGCTTTCCTATAGGCCTCCTTTTGGTACTGAAAGGAGCCTTCTCTTCTCCAAGCTGAACCACCCAAATTCTCTCAGCCTGTCTTCACAGGAGAGGTGCTCCAGCCCTCTGAGCATTATTGTGATCCTCCTCTGGACCTGCTCTTATGTTGGGGGCCCCAGAGCTTGATGCAGTGCTGCAGGTGGGGTCTCACCAGAGCCAAGTAGAGGAGGAGAATCACCTCCCTCGACCTGCTGGTCACACTTCTTTTGGTGCAGCCCAAGATACGCTTGGATTTCTGGGCTGCAAACACACATTGCCGTTAGACTTCCTCCCACTCTTTTATTGGGACTCTTACAATGCAAATGTCACAATTTGTCCCATGGGCAGCTTGCTACTTCACTAAATAAGCCTCTTCCTTATACTTATTTAATATTCTTCAGAAATGAAGATGCATCTGTCTGTTTAGCTAGCCTTCCTGGAAGCGCAGACTTGCAGACTTCAGCAAACTTAGGTATTATCAGAGCAGCTTAATTTCTTGCAAAAAGACTGGACTCTCATCGCTGAATGAGAATTCCCACCCCTCAGGTAGATTGTTCTTGAGCGCTGTTAGAAAATCTCTTTCTTGCCACAGCTCCTTCTTTGACAACGACTCAGGAGGTGATCTGGGAACACCCTGGGGGCTTTGGTTTTGCCATAGTATTGAAAAAAAAATGAAGACATAGCAGATACAGCTTCGACCGTTATAAATTGCTCCCTGTTCACTGCTTGCTGTAACACAGGTGTAATCAAGGTAGGGTACATAGGAGATGTATTAATTGCTTGAATTTTTTTCCTGGCCCATCCTGAGACAGACAGAACTGAAGGGCTCCCAGTCTTATATGCTGTCTCCAGGAAAGGGGCAACATTCAGACTCCAGTGGCCAGTAGGCCAAAATTTTCTTTTAATGCACAATAGCAGTACATACTTGTGTTTTACATTCATGGAAAATAAAGACACTTTGTGTCTTTTTGATGTAATTTCCAAAGTGATTTAGATTGGCTTCATTTTGGCAAGAGTCCCTAAAAATCCGTCCCGTGTGCCCTGTGCAGGACACTCTCCGCTGCGTCAGTCAGCAAAACCGCTGTCTGCTCTTCATTTGAACTTATGTAGAAGATTCTATAAACTCTACAAAGAGGGAGTTTTTATTCCATAGTTCTTGTTTTCTGTGTCAGTTCTTGATGCATTGAGTAGTAAAACAATTTGTAGCATGCTGTTAGCACAAAAGAATGAAAAATAATACCAAAAATAAAACATGAAACTGCAATGAATGCATCTATTTTTACACATTGTGTTCTGTCTCAAGGAAATTTTAGAAACTTCAGCAAAAGAACCCAAAACATTTCAGGGTATCAAATCACCATAGGGATGGCTTTCTCTTGGTTTCACAGATTTTTTATTTTCCTTGAGTATTTGGGGAAAGGAGAAAAAAGAACTGCAGATGTTCCAAACTTTCTATGTTTTTTTACAATTAGTCAGGGCGGTGCCTCTTCTGTAGGCTAACTATGTGCTGTTTTGCTCACATATTCATAAATTTTCCTCATTTGTGAGAGTCACTGAGTAGAGCATGTGAATTGTTTTACCCAGTAGGTGGTGGAGCAATAATGAAGTGTTGTGATTAAGTAGTGTTGGAACATCTTATCTTCCTCACTGAGTGGGAGGCACCATTAGTAGTAAAAGTAATTACCTGTGTGGAACGTGCTGATTGCACTGAGTATCTACTCCATGGCACAAAAAATGTCTTCTCAACTTTAGGGACTTTAAGAGGTTGCCATTTGCTGCTAATTTCACATTTTTAAGCAATAGCACGTAATTCCTTTTTATTTTTCTTTGGTGTCAAAATTACAAATAACCTTTGCAAGAGCTTTTTCTCTTCGTCAACGTTCTGTCCTTGTCATTGGTAGCTACAAAAAGAAGATGATCAAAATATCACACGAAAGAGCTGGAACTGTAAAAGCAGGGTACATTCACAGCATGGCCTCTTGACTTGCTTACAGCTTGGGGGTGTCCGGGAGAATGAGATCATGGTGCTCTGATCTCCACAGAATAGTGTTACTCTATAGAAGTGATGCAGATAATGACTCAGAAACAGGACATCAAAACTGAGCATTGAGAGAAGGTCTCAGCTTACAAAAACCTCCTTTAACAGGGGCTATGTGGGAGGCTGTTGCCACTGATGGCATCAGCCACTTACAGGGTCATTCTCACAGAAGCCAATCTGTAGTATAATACACTCTGTCGTAAGGTCTGCGTTTCGTAAGCGTTCATCCATCTGCCTGACAATTTCTAGTAATTCAGGGAATAAAATACTAAGATATGATGGAAATGAGCAGTTCATTCTATCACTGAAAAATGGGTTTATTTTTTATTTCATCTGTAGATTGTACCTTTGGTAGTTGTTTTTTTTTATCTCATGTAGCTGTGAAATTAAACCTTACTGCTCAACTTTACACTTACAAACCCTTTTAGCTCCTTTGAAAAACTTATAAAAAGTCCTGGGATCCAAAGAGGCTCATGAAAAAGAAAACTAAGAGCATTTACGGTTTGTTTTAGATCTTGTTCAAAGCCTGTTGGAATCACAACAAAGAGATTCTCACTGATTTTTAAGGTTAATATCCGGGGTTTGGACATAATGTCTAACATAAATGCAACGGTGCAACGCTCCTGAGAAGTACCTGAGCCCATTTGTAATAATGTGAGGGTTGGATGACTGCGTTGGGCAAGAGCTGGAGACAGGGAGAGTCAATTAAGATAATTGACAGCAGAGAAAAAGCTTTGTGAAGGAGCTGTATTTTCTCTGTTCTCTCTATTACTTTATATAGGCATTTCCTTTGGTTATTTTGGAAGGATATGAGGTCATAGTGATTGGAGACAGGCAGAAACTTTAATGGAGGTGACAAACTGTCATTGCATTGATTGCTTATTTCTCTATCATGTAAGATCTCTTCCACCTTAAACATTAGTTTAAGGAATGGTATGGTTTTAGTCAACAGCCTTAACTTCAGATTTTTTTCAGAAGCTTTTGCCAGTTCTGTGCTACAAATGCAGTTTCTAATTTAATTTATTTTTTTAAAACAGTTCTGGGTTTTTTTAAATCTCTGTCTGAATTACACTGACCTGTTTTTTTTTTTCTTAAGTATTTTATTTTTCTTGTATTTTTTGGTGAGTCTGTGATATATTTTACTCATGTTATGTATATCAATAGGATCCTGGATAAACTATTTGTGACCATGACTGAAAGTTTGAGGACTAAGTTTAGGAGTGGAGAAACAGTAAATTGCTGGAGCTACAACAGTGGAAATACATTTAAAATAATCAGACAAAAAATTAACTAGTGATTTTATGACTAAAGTAAGCCCAGATAATGATTAGCACCGTGTGAAATCCAACCTTTTAAAAGATTTTTTTTCAGAAGTGAGTGCAACATTTTTCTTCAGTATCAGTTTCCATGGGCTTGGTTTAGCTTGATTAAAAATAAATGAAAAGTCAAAAAGAATGTCCTTTTAAATGAGTAAGATCCACCCAGTTTTGTGCAGAGCTGTGCAACTGCCTATTTCGTGTGGTTCCAGTTTGCAGATACAAAGTTGGCTTCAAGTTGGGCCTGAGTTGATTTCATTCTTACTGGTGTTGAGTTAAGCAAAATATCTGGAAAATATTTCAGCAAAGCAGCCTGGAATTTAATTGAGACCAAAATCAGGCACATTTTGCATGGCAGATTATATTGCTGTAATTGCGAACAGCAATTTAATGATTAAAAAAAAATATTATGAGTATCTGTTGTTCATTGCTGGTGTTTACAGGGAATAACTGCCTTCAAGGACACCAGATAGACAATTTCCATCCCTTAGTGTGGCAGGAAAACAGTGAACAGGGATTTTACTCATAGTAAGAATATAAGTAGCATAAACATTTGCACAGTTCAGCATTCTTTTCCTGAATCCTACTAAAATTCAGGACCACTCTTCTTCTGCATGATACCTTTTAGTATCACTCAGGGATATGTTTGATAGTCCATTCTTAAGCATTCTTCTGCTTTAAAGCATGATAATACTAAAATACCAAATTTGCTGTGCTTCTTAAAAGTAAGATCCCAGAGTATTTGTATCTCCAGCTACTAACTGTAAATGAGAACACCTTTATCTTATAACCAGGTAGTAGATAAATCATGATTAGTGGCAAATTTTTATATTGTGCTGGGATCCCATTGTGCTACAAATGGCGTAATCATTGAAAAAGGCAATTGCTGATCTGGCTTTCTGATTAAACCAGTAAATTACAGAAGTGCATTATACACAATAAAATTTTAGCTTTACCGAAATCTGTTCCATAATTTGTATTCAGAAAAATAGGTAATGTTTTTATGAATTTGCAGATCCTAGATTTAAATTTTCTTTTAAAATCACCTAAACTGCTGATTGTGAAATTTATCTACAGTAGAAGGTACTAAAATATGTGCCCTACAAAGAGATTGATGATCCATGCAGATACTATGCACGTAAGGATCATGTACACAAGTAATTGGCCAGGTTTGTTCAGGAATTATTTAGGTCAAAGGAATCTAAAATCTAAGAAAGGCTCTGGAGCGATGCAGCTGTGCACGTACCTAGTTAGCACCAACAAAAACATTGCAGTTCTTATTTTAGAAATAGAATCCAAATTTTGAATCTTGATTTGTATCCACTGCTAAGACACAGAGAAATGTAACTCCACGCGAAAACTTACACAGGAGGCAGAGAAAAATGAAATGTGATGTTTTGGTCCAAGTGAGTTTGTTTAAGAAAGAAAAATTGAAAAAGCATTTTTGGCAGTTAAAGTGTTATGTGGGTTTATAGTCCTTTTTGGAATATGCAAGTATGTCACAATCAATATTGTTCTTGATAAAACTGAACCACAGACAACCTTTTTTAAAAAGAAGCAGATCCTGATCCTTGGACCAAGTAATGAAATTTGCAAAGGAAAAATCATAATATGTGATGGAAAAAAGGCGCATACACTTGATGTTAGTTAGTGGAGCAAATATTGGACAGAGATTGTTAGCATGATGGGAAATTAAATTACTTTAAACAGTATTTGAACATGAAGGGAACAGAAACTTGATTAGGGAAATCATTTCAGGTATTATTTTAATTCTTTCTAAGTCCAAAAAACCCTCCCAGAAGTCCCTAGAACCAATCAGCCACACACTGCTACATCTAAGGAGACACTGGTCAAGGAACTAGCATGCAGGTGATGTCCTGACTCTTGGCTTTTCCATGGCTTTCAGCACCTCATCCAGGGCCAGTCTCCAAGACTTTTATTTGCACTGAGAAGTATCTCTTGAGCAATCCAGCTGAATCTGACTGCAGCCTAATGTACTTTTTGACATGACAGTGGCCTCTTGATCAGATATATATACTTTCCATAAAATGAACTAAGGATATTTCCACCCTGTTCTCCTTTGGTATCTTCCTTTGTAAATTGTTGGGGATAAATGTTACGGAGTTGTGTTGCAGAGCATTTGGGGACACGGAGTGGAGGGAAGGAGGCGAGAAGGCCAACTGAGTTTCACGGCTTTATTCAGAGAACGGTCAATTTCTGGTATCTTTAAGTCTAGTTTCTAATATTCGCCCAGTAATGCATTCAGACAGAGAAGAGTCCCGCCAGAAAAGAGGCACCTCTTTGACAGGGACAGGACCTGCAGCTGCCCAAAATCATAGAAGAAACCTGTAGCCACCAAAGTGTCATCTAGTCCAGACCTTCCTCTGCCTGCTGAATCATCTCTGGGTTTTGATAGGAGCTGCCCCTGTTAGTCTAGTGACAGCAGAGAGGATGCAGCCACGAGAACCTCAGGGGTTTAGGGAGAAAGCGGAGAATTACCTGGGCAGAACTGCGGCCAGCTTGCTGAATTTAGCACCCCATCTCTTACATGGTGTTAATATGGAGATCAGAGTCAATAAAACACATGGAGGCAAAATGTATGATTCCAATTTACATTAAGGAACTTAAAAGTTGTGAAATATGTGAAGAACAAACTGTTGTGAGAAAATAAGTGCCAGCCTTCCTGCAAATTTTATATCTGATTCTGCAAGCATGGGAAGTCTTCAGCACTGTTCCTGACTTGGCTGCCAGTTTATGTGGGAGGGGAAACAGCCATTTTGCTCGAGGGAAATATTTTTTAAAAGTTCCATGATGAGAAGGGGGTTTGTTTGTTTGTTTGTTTGTTTTTGTTTTCCTGCATGAAATGAGTTTTGCAGTTTAAAATAATGGCCCAAAGGCTCAATTCTGACTCCATCGGCTTCAGCTGAAATGCTACATGTGTGCTTCTGTGCTGAGATTTTGGCAAGTTAACTCTGCATATAGATATGTGTACACACACATACACGTTGTCCGTGTGTGCGTATAAATGCACACAAATTTAAGCTTTCATCTAGACAGCAGATTTGAAGAAAGTGTGCTTCAGACAATGCATTGTTCCAGTTTTATGAATTGCAATGATAAAGCACAAACAGAGAGAAACACAAATCTTCCTGGCTCTATTTCAGCCCCTGCCTCTCCTGAAGTGGCATGTTTCTCTCTTAAACAGGGGGGGGGCAATTTTTTTATAAAAACCAACTGGTCACACAACATTTGCCACATAAGAGGCTTAGGGGTGAGTGGATTTCAGGCAGGGTTAGGCAGCTGAAGAAAATGAAGTGGGAAGTTTTTCAGATATTCTTTACTGGGGTTCCACCTCCTGGGAACAGGAGGAGTTTGGGAGTTTCTTCTGAAAATCTGCCTTTTTCACGTAGGTGTTGGATTGGAAGCTGAAGCTTTGAAAATCTGGCCTCGGAGGCCTATTTTTAAAATATGGTTTCTGCTTTTTCAGACACAATTTTGTGATCCCAGCTAATTAGGAGAACAGCCATGTGGTTAGACATCTGAGTGCTAGTCTTATTGCTTGTAACAATGACCATGTTAGAAAATCTGGTCCGATGTGGTTTTGTTGTTATTTTGTTTTTTTTGCTTTCAGAATAGACTGGAATCTAGTTTTCAGGCTGTGTTGGACTCCATTTCTGATGTTATAATAAATAAAGTTGCTACTCAGTAAGACTGTTGCTGATGGACTCGAATAAAAATTCTACTGAAGTGACATCTTTTATTTTAAAATGTCAGTTTCTCCCTTCCTTCTGCACGCACTTTCAGACCACTGCTACGGGAGAACTGCTGCGTGATTCTTCTTCAGTTTACCATTCAGTCCTCCAAAATCAGAAAGACAAAAAAGCTTGAAGTATCAATTGAAATTAAAATTTAGGTTTCAAAAGGAGCGTTAGTCAACTCTCCAGACTGAAAACTTCCTTGTGGTTGAGTACGTCATGCTAATACTAATTTTAGGTTTATATTTCAAAGTGACATTAAGAGACCCCAAGTAAGAGAGTGAAATTAAGTATATTATGAGAAATTGTGTCCTCGGTTGACCTCTTTGGAACAGGAAAAGAGTAATCAAAGGTAAAATTTGTTCTGTTTTGTAGAATTTGACTAGTAATTTGAAGGAAAAATTAGTCCAGCTAGCTAGCTGATACTGCATCAAGTACTGCAGAGCCTGATCACCAAACAGATACATCTGATAATGTGTGTGTAGGTTGCATGGTGGTTACTCAAACAATTAGAGCCAACACCACATGCAGAAAGGGGAGCATAGGCATAAAATAACTCATGCCAAAATTTATAAGGAACTGTAGCTTTTCTGTGGTGCTAGTTTCTCACAGAAAGCCACTGATTATAAGCACAGAGTAACTATGGGTTTTTTTTTTACTAATTGCTGATGATCTCCCAGGATAGCAGAGCCTGAACTTGTTTATGTCGCAAACCTGCTTGTCCCTCAGGTACAACCGTAAAAACAAACCATAACCCAAGAGATTTGTATCAGGATTACAGAGAAAGTGAGTAACATTCCCTAGTAGTATATAGGTCTTCTGTTTCAACAGCCATTTTTATATTACCATGATATTATTTCTATACTACACCCTTGCTAAAATTGTCAAGAGCAGTTCCTCTGTACCATCATTGTGCTGCAATTTCCTCCCCATCGTAGTTATTACTTGGGATATAGCAGCATTCAGTTGGGATTAAGACCTCATTGTGCTAGGCACAGTATAAATACATAACAAGATACAGTCTCTGTCATGAAGAGTTTACAGATTGTCACCAGCCCAGAACAGGAGCAGATTCCTCACTCGAGTCAAAGGCACTCTGTGTGGGCATAACAGCCTGTCTTCATTTGAAAGAATGCAGGAGAGCAAGAAGCAGAGAGAGCAACCAATGACTGAAGGCAAGAGGCAGCAATGGGCAGATGTGTCATGGTTTCAGGAGCCAATCCAGCCATTACTGGAAATAAAATACCTGGTGATTTCAGTGTGGAAGAAGCCTAAACTGAGTAATGCTGCGTGCGAGTGGCTGGTATCAGGATGTTTAAATGAATGCAGTGTTACATATGAGAGCTTGACAAAGCCTGTTGTTGGCTCCTTCTGGGTGGCATTTCCTTCTGGAAGTTATCGTCGGATAGGCTCAGGGAGGTTAGGAAGGATAATGTGAATGTGTCTGTGAGGAGGATGGAGAAGGAAACATCTTGTGGTGGCTGGTGGGATATGGAGACTGCTGTTACTGCTGATTCCTATTTGAGGTAATTTCTATTTAGAATATTGCTGATATCCTGTTTAGTGGGAAGAGAGTTGATTCATTTAAAGGCCTGCGCTGTGTAAAGAGCATGATGGGGGGAAAAAGGGAGTTTTTGCTTAGTTAGATAGACTCTTGTTTTGATACACTTAGCAGTCTTCCATCTCCTCTGAAATCAGTAAAAAATGTTCCCTTCATTGTTTTCTTCATTATTTGCCAGAGAGTCAAGGGTCTGATTCAAAGCACTTGAAAGTAAATGAGAAACTTAGTTTATATTCTGGGTCTCATTTAAGGTTAATGATGAGTGTAGCCCATCTGCGTTCAGCCATGTTCCTTGTGTCCCCTCACACTGACAAAGCAGAAAAGTTCTCGGCCTTTCTAGCACACACTTCCTCTGACTGTGTGGTGTGTAATTCTTGGGATTTCACTGCAGTTGGCTTTTATATAAGAAAGCACCAAGTGAAACAAGCAGATGTTTTCTGAGTCTTCTAGCCCATGTCTAGAATCACTGTAATGATTCTTGCCATATTCATCTGGCTGAATCCATTCATCCCGATGTCATTGTCTCTCCAGCTTTGCAAGCATCCATGCTGACAACTCGGCTTGAACATCTGTATCAAGAATGTCAGGAAAACAACTGTTAATTTTTTTTAAAAAAAAAAACAAAATCCAATTCCCTGGGGCTTCTCCAGACTTCCTGGAGTAGAGCAGATCTATGGTGCTTTGTGTCTTTGCTTTCTGTAACACAGCAATGGCTCCCTGATGGAAATCTTCTGGATATTAACCAGTAAAAGAAAGCAAGAGGGACGACAGGTCAGACATAGTTCCTCTGCTTTCCACTGAAGACCCTTCAGGGTGGGAGTGTGTAAAGGGTGTATTATTTTTTTCTTACCTTTATGTCTTTCGCTGTGGTGACATTGACCTATGTTAACTCAAATCAAAGACCTATTGAAGTAAGCATGGAATACATAGGTAATAAATCAGACACTCCCAGTCATAAAAGAGTATATGATCTAAAAAGACTAAAAAAAAATTAAAGACGACACCCATTTTGCAGATGAGGGATTGAAGCTGAGATTGAGCAACTTGCTTAAAGTTTCACAGAGAATAAATATCCTGTACTGGGACAGAGATAAGAATTAAAGTGCTTCTTCCCTGAATATCACTTCTTTGCCCTGCATTTTTCCTCAGCATATTGTCCTATACTTTCCTCTTTTTCTAGTACAAGAGATCTATCTGTGTGCTTTCAATTTCAGCATGCTATAGATGTCTTTTCTGACAACTCGGGATCACGTCTGAAATAAAAAATGAAGCCTTCAAGATTAAATCCAGCACAGGATTTAGGTACTTAAAGTAGGATTTAAGCAGTATTTTGATACTTAAATGCAAAGTTGAGACCAGTGAGATGCTGCCAAGATACTGCATTATCCCTGGAAGTGTCTGCTCTCATTTGGTTACTCGATTTATGATCTGAAAATGTCTTAGGAGGCTGAAACTTTTATTTCAAAACATTTAGTGAATGTTTTGTTTGACATGATTGAGTATTTCTGTCTCAACGACCTTCATAACTGTGGGTGGGATTCACAAACTGACCTGTGGGTCTTCATCTGGTCGGCATTCCTAGGACATGTGTATATACCCTGGTGTGACTGGCTGGGCTCATCGCAAAATCCAGCAGAATGACCACTTTCCTTTAAAACTTGGCAGCCATGAGAAATGACTATCATACCGTTTCAGCCCCTCCCAGGGTCCAGGATATCAGAGTCCAGTGTTACAGGCTCATGTCGTCTGCTTTTGAGAAGGGCACTCTAACGGCAAGTTTTCAGCTTTTTAGAGGCCTGATAGGAGGTGCTCTCTGCCAGATGAAGCTATGCAGCTAGGAAGAAAATATTTAGATTAACTGATGCAGCAGAAGAGGGAGGGAAAAAAAAACATCAAAAAAAGACGCCTTTGTCACCTGGTGATGACAGTTTACTAATGAGGATGAATTAGTGGTGCTGACCTGGCTCCTAGGACTGTTCCTAAAGTTTTTCTTGTGACTTCAAAAAAGGAGCAGATAAAATTCTGCGAGCAGAGAGCAGAAGCAGGACTGTTCCCCTCCTGTGTCCCTCAGGTCCAATTAATTTTGCATTATTCTCTGTGTAGCGAAGCAGCTTTTATAGAAAAGCCCCCCACTCCAAACTCAAAGCAGCCAACAGAGTTGTTTGGAGTATCTGTAGTAGCTGAGATCAACTCCCCAAGGCAGAGAGAGGAGTGATCTGGCTGAGCCTCCCCTGCCCTGGGTGAATGTGCTCACTGCAGGGTTGCTACCAGAAAGTTCATGTTGCTGTCCCACCAGCTGCAGTTTGAACAGTACTGAGCCGTTTCTCTGAGAGACACGAAAGTTCCTTCTTTTGGGAGCAGCTCCCAGTCTGGATGCCGGCTGTGGGGAGACACCTCCGTGCAGCCCAAAGTGAGGGGCCTGGAAGACAAGACTAAAGTCAGCCCCAGCCTGGAGTCTTTTTGCGGGGTTGTTGTAGGCAGCTGCTCACAGCGCCTTTGACTCCCGCCTGCCTCGGGGCCGTGCTCCTTAACTGATTTGGCCCAAGTTCTGATAGCCCCCCCTCGCACGGTGCATGGGGGGCCTCGGCTCCACTCGCAGATGTCTAGATCCCGCTTGAGGAGCGGGCTGGGGCCTTCATCAAAGCGGGCAGCCGATGTCTCGCTATCCGCCGGCACATCGCCCCTCAGGCACCATCCGTGGGCCGGGAGGTGTCAGAGAGTTGTAGTTACAAGGGGTGGAAGCAGGGGTATGTCTCTCTTCCTGCCTTGTTTTCAATACTTTGACGTAATACGAAGCATTTTGCCAGTTGCGGTTTTCTGCGAACAGATTGGTAAACTCTGACTTGTTGCATCAGCCTGACAGCTGACTTCCCACACAGCTCAGAGTCTGCAGCGCTCCACTGGGGCCAAAGCTGAGCCGTGATTCATCCGCTCAAACAGGTCCAGCACACCAACAGTCTATTAGTTGTTGTAATAATGCTGAGGATGGGTGGGAGGTAGTTTAACGCCCTTTGGACTCACTTTAAAATATCTCTTTGTCCTCTCTGTTGCTGGGAAGTCAAAAAAATATGCTTTGTTTGAAATTTTCCAGGGGGGGGAAAAAAAAAGTTTCAGAGTATCAAAGCTTCAAATAGAAGCTGATGGCTCCAGTCTGGGCACAGACAATTGAGTTTGAGGGAATTTATAGTAAGCCTATCCTTAATGTGTCCCAGGAATGACTTGATTTGCTTGTTCTATTCCCTACCAGAAGAAACTGTGGGGATACAAATTTAATACAGTCTAGGAGCTTGTGTTACAGTTTACTGTGTCCTTGGACAGCTGTAAATCCTCCTCTGATGTATTTGCTTAATATTTAGGCTTAACATGTTTTACCCACAAATCAGGCTACAATAATGAACCTGGAATCCATCCAACCCTTAGCCCAGAGCCCCCACAAACAGCTCCAGTCCCAGAGGTGAAATGATGGTGATCTACCTGTGAATATCCCGAATCCCTCCTCATTTTGTTACATGTGCTGAGAATAACAAGGCACAATAAATCAAGAGCCTGATCCTCATCTAAGACAAAGATTTACATTCTCCCGTGCTGATTTACACCAGTGGAGAAGCTGATTCCACCATGAACAAATATAGTGTTTTAATCTACCAATCGATCCACAGCTCAGCTAATGAAACTTTGCAGCCCTTAAAATGTCCTGGCTCCAACTTGAATGTCTCCTGCATCTGGGTTTTCTCTCATCAGCACTTTAGGGCTGGTACTGCATTAAAAACTGCACACACGACTACAGTTAAGCTTTTCAATAATGAAGTCACTTTATTTATTGAGAAATTTCATCACAGGATACATGATTCTTGGCAGGGCAACTCCTGAGCAGGAAGCCTGCAGTTACAAAGGTATGCATCAACGTGTATAAGGGCATATTGTTTGCCTTTTTTTTATTACAGGAAGGATATGGTTTGGTTGTGTTTTTGATGAGTTTTATTTAATTGTGCACTGAGATTTTCCTAGACTTTAAGTTAAAACTTGAGCAAAATTTTCACCCCTCCTGCTACGTAGATGTGGGGAGAGCCTTGCTCTGTGTTTTGCACTGGTGCTTTGCAGACCCTACATGGAGGTCTTTGTCCTTTGGGCACACCTTTCTGACCAGCAGGGTTAGCACAGCCATGAAGACTTCAGATAATTGCTGGGGTTAATAGATGTGCTTAAGAAGGATTCTGGTGAATCGATATTCATTTTTAAACTTTAGTCTATAATCTTAGGGTTGTATTTAAAAAAACCAAACCAAAACCAACCTTATAAGTAAATCCACTGACAAAATGAACTAGCTAAAGACATTGATGGTCTCTGCTTCCTATGGCTATTTGATTGCCTAATTACAGTCATTTTGAACTGATTGCATGCTCTTTTAATTTATTTCACAGCATTTGGCTGTAAGAGAGGACCTAATGCAGGGCATTTTTTCACAAACCAGAGTAAGTCTTCCTGAAAACAAATGTTCAGTCCTTTCTAATTGAGGATGTCTCTGCTTAGAAAACAGGAATGGACTTAAAACCCTGTTTTATCTGTCAGGTAGAAAAGTGAAGGTTTTGAGTAAAAGAAAGTTTGGAAACCTCTCTCATTGGGCTGAGCACTATCCACGCCCTGGCTGAGCAGTGCAGCCGTTGTTATCTCTGGCTGACTTCCAGGCTCCTGTGTTAGGAACTGTGATGGGGTCTTGCTCCACAGAGTACCAATCTCCCTGCGCCAGCTCCCTGCTTCTAATCCAACCTGTGATGAAGTCAAGAAATATAGAAATGTGATTAAAAAGAAGAAAGCTGGCAGGTTTTGAACCTCAAGAAACATTTATTCCAGCTCCGCTTTGAATTGAAGTCAAGTCTACATGTAGTCGGTTTAAGTGAGCCAGCTCTTCCACACAGTTCCTCGTGTGGTTGTTTCTCTGGGGTGCTGTTAAAAGCCAGACTCCTCCTTCTGAAGTGTCATTTGCAAGTATTTACTTCCTCAGTGGCCTTCTTAATTGCTTTCTACTGAATCATCTTTGTTAATCCACTGTTACTTGGTACAAAAAATGGAACCCAAATGTTTGTCATCAGTTTTCTTTTAGGATGTAAAGTTTCGGATAGTTTTACCATTGACTTTTCTGCATTGTAAATCTCCTTATTCTGAGCCATCAAGACAAAACACTTGCACTGTAACACAGAAACAAAGCTGTTCTTTTAAGTGTGGTGTATTCTGAGAAAAATGCCGCTATCTATCCAAAATACAATTAGAATTACTTTACCAGGTTATGTCAGGTTGTGAAAACAGTATCAGTAGAGGAAAAGAAAAATAAATAAGTCTGCTGTGTTTTGCTAACTCTCCAGTTCTGGGTGTTTAGTCTGGCTGGATTGGTGGGGAAGGCTACAGCTTGTTATCAGTGGTTTCACCGATGCTTCTGAATGGTGCTTCTTACTGCTTGACTAGTACCTAAGATGACTCAAATGCAGTCTCAGGGGGGTAAAATGCACACCACAGAACTGTTACAAACAAGTCAGCCAATACCAAGGGTTACAATGCAGAAAGTTGATTCCGCATAGAGGTTCAAGGTGTTTAGGTGAGTTTGTTGACTGCATAGTTACCAGAAACTTTTTGGACAAATCCTTGCAAAGTCTCTCAGATGCCTGCAGCAGGCTGTGATTAGATATGGCGTCATTAGTGCAGAATTTGTGGCAGATGTCTGTAATGCTGTTTTTGAGATCTATATTACAGTTACTCCTGGGGCTCCAATTCTTCTGAGGGCTGTGCTGGCCTGGCTGTTGTATAAACATGAACAAAACCAGTGCCCGTGTCTCCTCAAGTTTACAACCAAATAGGCAGTAGTTATTGAACTCTGTGAATACCAATACAGCATTAATTTCACTTACAAATGGTCCAGCTGTTAATGTCACACAAATGCTTGCTCAGTCCTTTCTTTTAAGATGAGTTCTGCCTGAAATGGTTTTGCTAAAAGGAGCACAAAAGTCTTTTTGCTCCAATAAATTAACTATAATGGGGGCTGATTCTGAAAAGCCTTGCACGACGAAGAGCTTTGCTGGTAAGAATAGCTTCATTAAGGAAACTACTTTTCCTCCAAGAAATGTTTGCAGAATTAGGCCCGATGATAGCAATCAAAATTGTTTCTGCAGAATTATTTTAAGAGCATTTATATTGTTTACTCTAACAAAGAGACTCTGAAGATAGTGACCTTTGAGCTTTGATTTTACAAGTTATGTGACTAATCCCATTTTTACAGATGCCTTTTTTTTTTTTATGTTCATCACAAACTTCAAGGGAATGCTTGAACAAGACAGGATTTGAGCCGAAGCTTTCCAAAGTTTTAGTTTTGGCATTGTACCAGTAATTATATAAAGCAAATTGATTTCATAAGCTTAAGCTGTTGTGTTAGTGAAAACTTTGTGCAAGGAACTTTCATTTTGTTGGGTCTCACCAACAGTGATGAAGCTCACCTTGCTCAAAAAGACTGAAATGCTGGGAGTTAGTTTAAAAAACCCACAGGAATCAACAACAGCAACAAAACTCTGAAACTTTATTGTCCTGATAGGGACCTTCTGAAGTGCAAAAGCCCAAGTCCTGCTTTGGAACCCATCTGGACCATGATTAGGGGAACTCCTCTGTAGTGCTGTATTTACTAGCCTAAAGCATGTGTTGTTAATTCAGTGTGTCTTAAGTCACAGCCTCACATCTATAAAGTTCAAGCTCAGCAGGAAAACATGAAAAAGCACTCTTATATTAATCAGCAGTGCCAGAAATAAACCTGGATATCAGGAATTTAAACCTCATACTGCTCAGATGAATGCTGCAGCCTACGATATACAGCAGGGCTGTGTATTTCCTCTCTCTGAAGGATGGATGTGAAAAAAAAGGGAAAAGAGTCAAGCAATGCATTTACTTAAAACACTTACCCTTGTAAGAGCGCTATGTAAAATGTACGTAAGAAGGTATTTTTTTCTCCCACAGTTTAGGCAAACAGAATTGTAAGTTAGATATTATCACCTGGAGAGAGCCCAATAATAAGTAATTTTGTCTGGAGAGGGGTTTTGTACATTTCTGATTAATATTTACAAAAGGCTTTGTGTATTTTTGCTCTAACGCTAATGAGGCAGCAGATCAAGTTTAACAAAAAGGACACTGTAGATTGAAATATGGTATTGTGCCCATCAAAGTCTGCCTCCTCTCTGCTTGGCTTATGATGAATACCGTTCTTTAATAGCGGGCTGGTGTTCGTGAAAAACTTATTACAGAGACTAAGAGAGAAGCCAAGAATGAAGGAATGCCTGACTGGCAGCAATCAATCACTCCCTTTTAAAGATGAACTGATCCTTCTTTTTTTAAAGTAACACTTCATAAAAAGGTCTCAAACATAAATATGCAAAGCATTAGAGCAATTACATTCTGCGTGATCCCTGCAGTATTTCTGGTACATGGCTTGACTTTAGTGTGGTGTATATAATGAATGCAGTAAAATGGCAAATGTCTCTAAAAGAAGACTGATATTTAGAGGAAAGTTCTTGCTGAAGAGTGTTAATTATGTGGAGCAGTAAAGTGAGATTATTTAGATTACTTTTAACAACACGTCTCCGTATAGGCTTTATTTTGTTTAAGCCTTTTTTTCTTTTTTTTAAAAAAATTAAGTTGGTACATTATAAAAAAAAGAAGCAAATACATACTATGTACATACAGATACCCAAAGCGAACAAGGGACTGATATATTTAATGGCCATCACATACAAATGTGAACATTATGACGTGACTAGTTTGCATATGCACTTTCTGCAACCGTGCCTGCGATCACAATCATTTTACATGCAAATTCAGCATGCAAACATGCCCAGCTTTGAAAAAAAGTTGAGTTCTCTGGATGTAGTGCAGAAATATTGATCTTCCTTTAACACGTTTCTTTGGTTGCGACTCCCCAACTAGCAAGTTGCAGACCTTTATTCAGTGTTTAACGACCAAATCCCCAGAACACTATGTACCACTTTTAGTGCAATATGGGAGGGCTGGAAACAGAAACTGATGTAGAAGAAAATATTTTTTTTTTTCCAATCATCACAAAACCTTTGCTCTCCACAGCAAAAGCACAGAGTTAATTTAAGAGGTGCAGCCCAGGTATTGCATCCAGGTACTAGGAATTTTTAATGACCTGTTATTTTTACCCTGTTTAGAGAATACACTTTCTGTTCCTAAGGGTCTGTTACTCTTTAAAAACAATGCAAACAGTGCCTGGACAGTTGCTGTCAAATGTAATGGATGGTAAACTATAAAACGTTAATGACCTAGTAACTATAGAATCTAATATTAGGTGCAAACGGTGTTGTTTAATATGGCACAGTTGAAAAGCATGAGCATCGAAACAGCAAAATGTCAGTAGTGAAATACCTGGTGGGTATTTGAGACCTCCAGTGGGTTTAGATTCTGTGTAAACACTGTCAGGAGAGGAGAATCAGCTTGGGTTTGTGGAGTTCAGTGAAAGTCAGAAATATTTTCTTCCTTTCAGAATAGGAAAATGACATTTGGTGAAAACGGAGGTTCTTTCCCCTAGCAGAGACAGTGTGGGTTACTCATAAAAGCATAATGGCTTTCATTCAGAGGTGCCATATGGCTGCTTATAAGATTTCTGCACAGCACTTGCTGTAGCAGTAACTAAACAAATGGCACTATAGTACAATATAATACCTGTCAAGAGCAGTGATAAAGAATGTTTTATTTCTCTGCTCTCTGTCCTCTTTTCTCTGTTCCTCCTTGGAAGCGCCTGCCTGTGTGAGGCAGTACCCACTAGATGGTACTGCCAGGCTTCTCCGAGTTGTCGCTTCTCCTCAGCCTCCCCGGCCTGTCAGGCCCTGCCGAGTGCCCCAGGGCACCGCCTTCCCAAAGGAGGGGCTGCCATGGGCACAGACAGATGGACAGATGTGACAGAGACAGCTGGACAGATGCGGCAGGCATGTTCCTCCCATAGCACTAGCTCCTGTGCCAGCAATGGAGGAGTCTGAGGGACAAAGTGCTCATCATTTGCCCTCTCTTAAGCCTTAAAATAAAGCCCAGATCTCCAGGTGGAGATCAACACCACGGTGACACCTCTGGAGAGACATCCACAATGATCCCGAGCTTGTGGAGAAGGGCCTTTAGTCCACCCTGGCCGAGGTGCTGGGAGTCCCATCTCAGTACAGAGAGCAGGGGGGATTCAACGCCTCTGAAAAGCAGGCACAGACATCTCAGTGCCTCTCATCTCCTCCCTGGAAAACGTTTATTATCTTTCCTTTTTGAGGTTAAATTAATAAATGTGTGTGTCAGATGCTAAGTTCCTTCAGTAAGATGCAGCTATAACATACCAGCAAACAAATCTGTTTCACTTGCATTAACCGCTGTCTGTTCGAGCTCTCTGAGCTGGTTAGCAAGGGGCCTTCTTTGGATGTCTTTTAATTTTGGTGAAAGATGGCTCCACCTGCTTCACATGAGCAGAGGGATGGAAAATGCTGCAGTCTCTGATCACCGGATAGCCTTCATATGTTGTTTGCAAAATAGCACATCTTCTCTCTGCCCGTGTTTTTCCCTGTAGGATCAATGCAGGCTTATCCTCGCTCTGAAATATATCGGCTCCCCGATCGGCACCCTAACACATATGCTCTATCATCTTCTCCTTAGGAATCACACTCTAGGGAAATTCGGTTTAAACCTTTCCTGATTAAAAGCCAGCAATGACCACATATGTAGTAAATGTGGTTTTTTGTATGTGCTTGTCTCATTTCTTGAAGTACTTCCTTCACACAGTCTAAATTCAAGATTTTACATGATGTATTCCTCAGTCCTTCCGTCCATCTGTCCGGATAGGCAGCTTGTTTGATGAGTTAACCATTCTGAACATTTTAATATTTATGTGACTCTTGTGCAGCTCAGCAGTTGCTTTATGTGGGATTGCATATTTGATAAGATCACAGATTCACTCTGTGCCAAAGCTGAAGTCCTACTGAGGTCTGACTGTACTTCAGATGTCAAAAAAATATGAATAGGTGGTCTTAATGTTCTCCTCTGGTGTTATATCTGTCTATAGAGAATATAGCTTAAAACAGATTAGAAGCAATAGAGGACTTGACATATACTGAGAGCGCAGGAAGAATGATGCTTGTTGACATTATCGGCTAAACCTGTAGGGGAATTTTCTTTTTTTTCCTTTCATTCTTTCTTCCACTCTTTCTTTCTTTTCTGTGAAATTTGCTTATTTGTTCCTATATGCCTTGCTCTTTCTACATCAAGTTCGAGTTTCTCTATCTAAAGTAGTTTTGTCAATCTAGGCATTTTCAACACACTTACCTATCTATACAAGCCCTTGCTTGATAGTCATTGCTGTTCTGCCCAAATGGCTCAGGGGCTGCCTATCTCTCTGTTGTTTAAAGAATATTTATTTGCAAGCAGCCTGTGTAACTCTAATTCACGCTTATTCTGCCTAGTTAGGAATTCATTGAACTAAACTGCCTGTATTTCTGTGCACCAATATACTGTGGTCCCTCTGCACTTCAGACTTCATGTGTAAAAAGGTTTGCAGCAAATGCAATTATGTACTGAATGGATTTGTGCTGCTGTCCACTTCACACTGCTTTGGGGATGCACCTGGATCTGTAAGTAGCCTGTGATCCTATGCAAATACATCTGGCATGAAATGATGAATTCACCTCTTAAGCGAAAGAAAAAAAAAAAAAAAGTCCTGATTTTCAGTCTTTCGTAGTAGTGTCGCAAATAAAGCTATCCTCATGAAAGATGGATTACTGCTGAATGACTCATGGAAATTCCTACCCAAGTTTTGTGAAATCTGAATATGCAGTGGACTGGGGGAGAAGGAGAAGATATTTATGCTGACATGTAATGTCTTGATCCTATCGCATTCTTGTTGTTAAGAACAATTTCTGTGGTTAGATGCCCAAAACAGAGCTTGCAGACATGTGGGTTTCGTAACTTGCATTGGGAAATTGCATCCTAGCATCAGGATATGGCTCTCCATAGCACACACTGACCTGAGTGTGGAGAATGTCATCTGGGTCCTGTTACCACCAGTTTATAAATGTTGCTTTCTGAGCCTGGCTCTAGAGATGGTATTATAAACGTGCAGCGGATGGAATATTACTTCCCTGACAGCTTTAGATTTAAAAAATACAGCCTGAGACATACTAAAACCTGGGATGAAACCTGCTCATCAGTGCTAGTGCATTCAATGCAATTTACATCAGGAGGTGTCAACAGCCCATATTGGACGGTACTTCTAAGCTGTTCCTAATTCATGGCATGTTAAATATAAAGTAGATTCTTTGTTTGGGCTCACAGGCATAGACAAGCCCTGTGGTTTGTTCTCTTGTCTGTGATACAGTCTGGTTCTTAGCTCCGTCCCTCAAGCTCTCCCTAAGAACTGACTCTAAGCTGGTTGAAAAAGAGACTGCAGGCTACACTGCTCCGTCAGTGGACTCGCACTGAACTGTACCTAGTTCTGTATATCTTGGCTGAAGTTCAACACCGTATGTTGTTGGAATTCGTGGGCAAGATACCAAGATGATGTGAGGACCCAGAAGACAAGTTTGCTAATGTGCTATCACAGGACATAGACGCTGCTTTGTATTAGCCCAGTATGAATCCGTTTTCAACGCTCCCCCAGCTGTTAGTACACAACAGTGACCAAGAGGCTGATTTTCCAGTGTGGAGGCTTTAACCAGATTTGAAAAGAAAGGATGATAATAAAGGGCTACAGAGTTTCTGTTTTCCTGAACCTGGTATATCAATGGGTGACTGGAGAAAAAGATTTGGGACAAAGATGGCACTCAGAAGTAGATGACAGATATGCAGTATTGTGCCATTTCAGCTTGTGCACAAGATGGCATATGGTGAAAAACAGGAGATAGAAATATAGGGACACATTTGATGTGCCACCATGTCAAAGGATTCTTCCTTTATCTAAGGAGGGAACCGTAATCCTGTGGAAGCACTAATAGAAATCTAAATTGTGAAGAGTTATTGGCATTCTGTAAAGTAGGAGTATGCCTAACATGCCATAACAAGAAAAGGTAATGCAGAACTGTAATTAACACAATGTTATTTTTAATTCACAAAAATACTGTTTATAGAGCTGCAGTGAAAGAAACTGACTGTTAATGAAGATTGATTGCAAGTCAGACTTTGCCTTTCGTTCTGCAGATTTTGTTCACTACAAGAAGAAAGTGAGCTGGGAGTGAGATCATTTGTTTGTAGCACAGAGCCCCTTGAGTATCCTCTCCTCTTTCATCGCAGCCGGGGGGACTTCTGCTTCACCCGGCTCAGGCACTGCAGCACAAAGGGATCATGAGGCTTCCTACCTTTTCTCCCTGCGTATGACCTGCTCCTCCCCACCTCTCAGCAGTTTCTGCTCCAAATAACAGAAGCCCTGTTTAGTGTAGTGCGGTAGGTAGTATCATTTCCATCAGACTGCTGTCCCAGATCAGCTTGATTGACCTTCATTTATGAGGTCTTCTACACAGAGTAGCACAGATCAGTAAGGCTCAACAGGTTAGTTTATCTGAACAGAGCGCATTTTTTTGGTACAGGACATTTCCAAAGCACTACATGGCCTCTAAAGACTTGTGGAGAGGCTCCCGAATTTCTGCCAGGTCACACCATCCACATTGACATACTCAAGTCTCTCCCAGGCCACAGACTTTGGCAGTGCTTTGTATGTTGCACTTCTCGCTGCAGGTTCCACGAAGGTTTTTTTGAGAGCTGAGAGCAGGGCCCAGTGTGGGAAAAGTGATCCTGCAGAGCATTTTGTAGACAGCAAATGACCAGGGCTCCTCATAGGTCCCCTCTTTCCCTTGCCACGTGGATCTGGGCAGGATAAGCAGCCCTGTCTCACAGCCTTACAGTCTGCTTCCCATGGGCAGCATCCTCGCTGATTACCACGGTGATAAGAGGTATTCTTACGGAGCCAGTCCTCATCTGCTCCAGGTCCACTTTCTATTCCCAGCCTGTTTTGACTCCAAGTTAATGAGGGATCATACAATCAGCTCAGCAGAAATTGTACACGGGTGCACTTGCAAAAGCAACTTAGGGAAGAAATTCATTGGAGCAGGAAGAAGTCTTGCTCAGTTAAACAGTAAGAGAAAAAACACGTTTACCATAAAATGTATGCGACGCAAAAGTTAAGCTACCCTTCATGTGTCAGACAAAGAAACTGAATATATTCCTGTCAATTCTTGTTTGAAGTATTTCCAACAAATTCCCTACACCCTTGTACTGCCATAAATAAATGTAGAAATGCTATCCATTATATGAAGTACCAGGCTAGAGTCCCTTCTCAGGTTTTGTAAAGCTGTGTTCTAATCACATCGCAAGAGAGTTTTCATTTCACTTTGCTGCTAATTAAAACAGCAATATTGTGTAGCAGTAAATTTTACTGATGATCAAAACTGTTTGTATATCTTGTCACATAACCTATGCATTCCTAGGGAACGAGAGAGCTTGATTCTGCCTCCAGATGAGACTAAATTTGAAGGAAACTTGAATATCAAATGACACAAGTTAAAAAATGTGAGACAAGATTCAGAAGGAAGGAGGTTTTCAGATCAGCAGTTGAAAGTAGAGCTGGATGAAACTATTGTATCAAACATTTCTTCAAATCTAGGCAAAGTTTTGACTGAAGCTTGTCTGTACAAAAAGTAAATTGGAGCAGAATTATGACTTCATGTGGAAAGTGAATCTGGGTTGAAGTGATGCTTGAGACCCAGAATCTGCTTTGCACTTTGAAACGGGACCGGTTTGAGCAGTTTGTTCCCACCCCTACAAAGGGCCACCTCGCAGCTCTGACCTCCTCTGAACTTTCAGGGTGTTTGAAGAGCAGGGCTCTGATCTCAGCGTTCTCTATCCACTCACCTCTACTGAAAAACATGTCAAGGGAAATGCAAAAGGGGAGCAAAAACCCAGTGAATGGAAACAATCAAACAACAGAATTTTTTATTTTTTTTTTTTCCCATGAAGCCCCATAAACTGAAACTGCTGAAGTCTGCACAGGAGTAATTAAAATGCTATATACCATGTGTTTCAAAGACTATCTATATTTTCCACTCTGCTGCTAGTATCTAGTAAAATCAATCCCTAAATGCTGACTGCCATTCAATTTGAGGCAGAGAAGCTTCGAATTAATATCCTGATTTGATTTTGGGGTTGTCTGGGGAGTTGCAAATCTGAGCCTTTTTCTGATGTGCAGGCCTGTTGTTCCTTGTCAGGTTATCATTGCTCCCTTTACTTTCTTCAGGATTTATCCAGTTTACATGGATTTGAAAAGTGAATTTATCCCACTTTCAGCAACTCTCAGTTTTTATCTGCAGCTCTCATGCTGCATTTTTTTTTCACTGTGTATTTAAAAAAAAAAAAAAAAGTGCAATTTTGGCAGGGTTGTGAGCTACCCTCTTAAAAGCAAGGAAGAAATTTTGAATTAAGAGTAGCTCAGTATGGTGTGACACTGTCCTCAGCTCACCCCATTATTCCTGTGTGTTGTGGCACATATGGCATTAGTACAGTGTGTGAGATTCCCTGCAAAGCTAAGGAGAGGTAGGTTGATTTAAGGACATGGTTTCCAGCCAAATTTTCAGCTTTAAGTTTAAATTTCCTTTGTGTTTGGGGAAGAGAATTTTCAAGTGGATCTTAAATGTTATTTCAAAGAGTTTTGGGTTTTTGTTGTTGGTTTGGTTATTTTTTAAAGCTTCAAGTGACCCTGTCTACTGGACTTCTTAGCTTCAATTATTTTAGAAAAGAGGCATCTAATGTAAGTGAAAGTGTGAGATGTGTTGCCCTTTAGGAAACTCATTTTTTGTCTTGATGACAGTGGCAGTCTTCTTCTAAATGCTATCCCTTCTTGAAATGAACAGAAGTGCCTGTGAGCAGAGCACTATTAGGAGGGCAAAATACCTGTTATGAATCTCCTGGTAGTACTCATATGTTAAATACAGTTTTGACCAAAAAGACCATCAATTATTCTCATCTTCAGGAGCTTTCTGTTGGATTGCCAATAACGTGCTCTTTTAAAATTAATATGGCATCATTTTGCTAAAAAAAAATTAAATGCAGAATAAAAAATCCTGACACTTGGATTATGGTTTGCCAGGTTGCTCTTGTCTGAGAGCAAAAAAACCCCAATCATAAATATCTACATTTAAAATATTTAAGATATGCAACAAACTACTCAAAAGTAAACTGAAGTATCCATAGTGAGCATCTAGTGAATATTTTCAACAGATTCTTTATTTATAAACATGAGAATATTTAAGAAAATCAAGTGTTTTCAGACAGAATGAAAATAAAACAAAATATTTTCAACTAATAAATTTATTCCGAATGATCCTCCCAGCTCTAACCCAAAGGGACTGTATATTCTTGTAAGAGTCTTTCTTTTCAAATCAATCTTTAAGCAGGTAAGTTTTATGCCATGGAATACCATCTAATGATGTGTTTAGGATACAAAAAGCCAATGTAAGAGTAGCAATAGCGGCTTTAATTTGTCAACAGCTTCCCCCGTGAGAGTTTCATTGGGGTTGCAAATACCCTAGTTATTTAAATGCCTTATTTACAACTGCATTAGGCACCTGTATACACTTTCTCATAAAAATACTGCTGCCTGTTTTCATTCACCATTGTTCATTGGGACTGCAGTTTTTAGGAATTTTGATTTCTAGTTCTACGGTGCTTTAGTTAATCCCAGCTTGTCAGGCTCCTGAAGTACTCCTTAGTTTTCTGGGGTCTTTTGGTACAAGTTTACAATTACGTGAAAAGGAAATGGAATATTAAAAGAGAATGCATAGCTTCCTGCCCTACCTGGCATAGGGCCAGACCCACAAAGGTCCCAGGAAGTTGTAATTTGATGCCAGAAAGATAAGAATAACAGATATGAAAAAAATGAAAGCTCCCCTGGACTCCAGATAAAGTTATGCAAAGCAATAAAAGATGCAGGTGACGGATTTTTAGGACCTGACAATAACATTGTCCATTATTGCAGAAAAGTCATGCGCAGGGTGAAAAAGGCAACTGTTCAACAGAGCAGAGCAGCATTGCACAAGAGTCAACGCCTAAAGGAATAAAACAGAATGTCAAATTGAAATTTTTAGGGGAATGCAGGGAATTACCCACATTAAAATTTGGCTGTGAATGATGAGGCTAACACCTCTTCTCATATGCAGGATGAATTGAGCCTTTTAACAACTGCAGATGGTCAGAAGCTGTATTTCACTTGTCTGAGCCTGTATTTCTTCTATATATTACAATTAATCTTTTCTTTTATTTTTTTTTTTCCTGTACCCTTTTCACATAAGCACTGCATAGAGTGCAGCATGGCTCTCTGGTGAGGTTTGCATGTGCACCTGCGTCCAACAGCAACGCTCAGTGACAGCATCTCATTCAAAGAGTACACAAAGCTGAAAGATATGCAAATTATTAGATACCAGTAGAAGCACTTCATACCCCTCTTCACCTGGTCCCATGATCTGCATTGACCCTGTTCTCCACACTGGTGCCATCTACTCCTCCAGTGGGGCAGCAGCCAGGGACTTGGGCAGGGGCTGCGGCTCTTTGGTTCTCCCAAATTCAGCTCATCCTGTTTGCAGTGTGAGGGGATCGCTGGGGTTTGAGGGTCCTCAGAAGTGAGCAGGTACAAGATGAGGTACAAGATGAGGGACAGAGTTTCTTGCCACATTGAGGTGGAGGAGGGAGGAGAACATGGTGATATCCCAAGGATCACCTTACTATGAGGTGGACCTGAGCCCTCCAGCCAGAGTAGAGCCTCTGAAGAGGAGGAGACAGAGGGGACCAGGAGGGAGAAACTCTCATCTCCTCTCACAGTTCCTCTGCATCCGTGACTCTAAGGATTCCCTAGTAAGGAGTCAGCACTTGAGCGATTCCTGTTACTTTTTTTGCTGTCATGGTCATGAAGGACTCAAACGGTATTAGAAATGGTTAGGAAGAAACAGAGAAGCACGGTAAATATGATCTAGATTTTGCAGATTAAATTTTTTGTTGGGTAACATGTTGAAACATAATTTATTTGAGTGAAAAGGTTTGGTTAGAGAAATATCATTTTGAAAATTTTAAAGAGCCATCCTGTCAAAATACTGTGTTTTCACATTGCTTAAGTAGAAACAGCTCTTGGTTTTAAAATTCAAGCTAATTGGAAGAAAAACTCCTATAAAACAAATAAATGAACATGTGAAAACATCAGCACTGGGAGAATATGATTTGAAATGTTCAAAACTAAACATTTCAGTTAATATTTTTTTTTTAATTAGCCGACAACAGAAACTTTTCTTCATGACTTGGGAGAAGGAAAATTTTAAAGCCTTGAAAATTCTCACAGGATAGGAAATTCATTTCCCATCCTGTGCTAAGACACAGCTATACAGCACTTTCTTATATTTATCTTCCTATCCTTCTATTCAGGATAAGCAGGAATATAAATCTATAAGTGAAGAGACAGGTTAATATAAATGGTTTGAGTGACTCTTCTCTGATCATTTTTTCCTTCCCTTGCTTGATGTCACTGTATGAAAAATCTCACAGCAACAACAAAATGTATGGTAATAGTTCAAAACAAAATTGAAAAATTTCTAAAAGTTGAACTGGAAGCATTTTTGTCAGAGTGTATTGGGAGTAGTTTGTATTTTTAAAAGTTTAGAAAACTTTTATGACAAGTAGATAAATTATGAAACTCTATGAACATAGAATTAAATGGAATCTGAAAAGTGACAAACAGGGAAAAGCGAGAGCATATAATTTTAGAACACAAAAAGATAACTAAATTTGAAAAATTGCATTAGTATATCATTTTCAGTATGTAAGCCATTAGAGAGAAAGTGTAAATTACACCCTGTAACAAAGTAAAAATGTTTTCAATGTTTAAAGGTAATTTTGTATTACTGCTACTATTACTTAAACTCTTAGCTCTTATAAATATCTAAAGACAGGACCCCTGGTGATATTACCTGTGTCTTAGGCAAAGAGCAACAATTTCAATTCCATTCAACTACATTTGTATTTTGCCAAGTGCTATCAAGCACTGAGTTGCATAATTTGCTATCTAAGTGAAATAGATATTTTTCGTGCTGCACATTTATCACTCTCCTGTGGGCCTCGTTACTGACAATCAAATCATAAAAGATGTTCAAAATTGTCATGATGCACTTATTTTCTCATGATATTTGATACAAATAGTTTCTGCTACGAAAATGGCCTTTTTTTACCATAGCGTTTTAAAGTAGTTCTTAAAGAAACAGGATGCAGTTGTTTTTTAGCAGATTCTGCATAGGCATTTGACAAAAAAATAGCTTTTGATAGCTGATCCTATTTCTAAATATATCACCTGAGTCTCATTTCTAGAAAAGGAGGAATTTATGCTAAGTATAAGCTGATAACATAGCAAAATAAAAATATAGAAGAAATTCTATATGTTCCTGTAAGACTTGGTTTGTTTTTTTTTTTCCTTTTCTGTCTTTTAACATGAACTCAGACATTGTAAGAGGTTATTTTTAATTTCTAGAGCAGTAGCTACAGTACAGGAACTACAGAGCTATAGAACAGTACAGGAATACTCATAATCATCTGCACTACCCCCCAATATACTATAAGATTTTGAGGAGACTCATCACAAGATCATTAATTCCCTAGGCCCATTGAATCCTCACTGCTGTGGCTGAAAAAACAGCACTAAGAAATTCTCCTAACCCAGAGTAGGTAGCAGACTGAGAACATGAAATTCATTTCATATGAAGCCGCTGAGCCTCCAGGAATGACGTTTGTGTCAGTCCTGGAGGGGATATTTAGATACGTGGTCTCCAGAGTACCTGAAGCTGACCACTTCCAAAGGTCAGAGCCAGCTGTGGTATTAAAGGAGCACGTAGAGCTTCATCCCAAATCAAGGTAACGCTTCACCCCAAACACCTTGTGAAGCAGCCTTCAAGCATTGCATCATACTGTGCAGCAGACCCAACAGATCTCTCCTTGAGCAGGCAGTCTCCTTAAAAAAGAAACGAAGGAAGCAGGATGGCAGGAGGATGCCTGCCTGCTCCGTGAGTTTTCACTGCATTTTAAGCAAGAGACATCTTGAGGCTTGTGCTTACCCAAATACTTATGCTTGCAAAGCAAAGCCCATAAACATTTGTTTAAGGCTGCCCTGACATACAGAGTATTTAAACTTTTCACTGCTGCTGCTTGTGAAACATATCAAAATGTACATATTTTTTCCAAGATTTTATTCCCTGCACCCTTCTCTGTGATTTGATGTGCCAGTTAAAAACTGATAGTCTCTAAGGCTAGGATGGAGATAGGTGATTCGTGGGAGAAATATGGCACTGCTGACCTCATGCAAAGGAACAGCTGATGTTACAGGAAGGAGATGCTGGATATTTATTTGTAGGTATAGGGGAGAAATATATTTGTTAGTGAAATGGAGCTTGCTGCAGAGTGCATAAAGGTGAATTATTTGTCAGAGGACTGAAGGAGGTTTATGCAATATAGTATTATTGAGCTGGGCTATTAGCAGAGTGAATTGCTATTGTGACATGCCATTAAATTGTTTTTAGTGTCCACAAAGGTATCATTCTGGAGCAGGCTTGGTTAGTAACAAAGTTATATATTTACTGGACAGCAGCAGATCTCAGAATAAAAATAGTATATCTGACCATAAAGTAAAGTAAGAGAGGAGGGTCCTGTGCTGGAAAATGTGACCTTTTGCACCACTCCCAAGTGCTGCTGAAGTAACCACGAGCAATTTTCTTCAACATGCGTAACCCTGCGAAAACAAGACTTTGGTCCTACTGCCGTATGTGCAGAAAGTATTGCCAGTGAAATAGCCCGTGAGCGGACAAGGAGCGCAAGCAAGGCAGAGGATTGGCTTCGCCTTCCTGACGGCTGACGCTTTGTTTATATGCGTGATGCCTTCCAGCATTTACATATGGCACGGGAGCTTCACCACCCTTGTCAGACCACCTTGTGGTGCTGACTCCAGACCCATCTAGTCTTTTCTCTGTTTTAGGCAGGAGGATTGTGAGTTTCCGTGGATTTCTCCAAATCTCAGGCAAGTCTTTGTTTGAATCCAGGACTGCATGGGCTCCTCTTACTGACCGTCAGCATCGCTATCTGACTCAGCTTGGAGTCATTCAAGCCTTGTTCGTTGTTTTGGGACCGGAGTTCATATACTATGTCTTTTGTATGTTGCAAAAGATGTTAATAATCTTCCTCGTGTCCTCGCACAAAAGCAGGTTACGAGTGGATGAAACTACTAGTAGAGAATAAGGTTAGAGAAACCACAGGCACAGATGGAAACATTAGGACTGATTACAGTATTCCATCTTTAACTTTGGAAAACATACAACATTACAGCATTCAATCAAATGCCTTTAATTTAATCATATTTATGTTCTGATTGGAAAAAGCAGAAAAAATTGCCAGGATTAACATATTAATTTAACAATGTAAAAACAATGAAGGAACTCTTAACTTGAGATTTGTTTAGGAAAAGAAAGAGATTTAAATATATGTATATATGTATATATGGTTATACATATTAGATTAAATGTTTTAGAACATAAATCAGTGAAAGAAAAGTAATAAATAATGCATGGTGAAAATGTGATAATGTTTATTAAGAAGCAACAGCCTTGTCATCTTCATTTTCTTCTTCAGTGATTCTCCCCTCAAAGGGTTCAGTCATTTGGGACTCCCTGCAATTTAGCCTGAGGCCACTCTCTAATTCTTGGTTGGAAATATACCTGCTTTGCAAAAATAAGTTAAAAGCAGAACAACTGCGCACACTGAAGGTCTCCCCATTATGCTCCTTAAAGGCCAGATAGTGAATTTTATGCTCTTGTTGCTGTGGAAATCTGGAGACAGACAATAACAATCCAGAGAGAGAAAGAGAGAAGGAGGAAGGGAAGAAAATATGTGAGAGGAGACCTGAGCCAGGGCTGGGCTTGAAACCTCTTCCTTCCACTTACTGCTCTTTTGACCTGAGATATGACATATTCCTCACTACACCTTTCTTTCCTCACCTGCAGAAAAAGCTTTCTGAAGCTGTAGAAATAAGCACAGCCTGTGCATCTCCATAGGCAGATCAAAAGGGCCAAACAGCCCTTGTTGCCTTGTGGAGCTCAGTTGCTGACTATGAAAAGCTCTGTTCCTCCACAGGTGGGAACTGGCTCTGCTGGAGCTAAGTGAAGCCTGAGGATTTGCATTACTTGAGAAGGGAAGATCTGGGAAACAGCACAGAAATGCAGAATATTATTATTCATTAAAGCATTGTTTGTAATCAGGCACCTTTGCCCTTCTTCTTTCTTTGTCTAATCTTTTGTCCCTAGCGAGAATAATGAGGAAATTTAGACTACCAGTTAAGGAACTTTAGTACTGATAATTTGCGGTAGCTAAAACAATATGTTGACGTTAGGATGCTGTGACATATAAGCTGCTTAATTAGAGTTGCCATTTAATCTGTTTCTGTTCATTCATTTGCACTTGACTAATATAGGAAAGAAAGTATCCCCACCTAGCTTTAACAAACACGAGTAAATCTTCGTAGTGTGGAAACTAGAGCGTAATGATGATGTGTGCAGAGAGCAGGCTCTAAATTTCTACTTTCAATCATGTATGTGAATGCAAAGAGAGATCCACAACCGAACATGTGTTATTGTGCACAGATGTAGATTCTCATTTCTAAATGTCTCCCGCAGTGGGTAACATTATCTTGCTGGTATATTTATGCTTTTATTATTTACTGAAGCTTTGCATGGGACATAATTCTAAATTATCCTTCTGTGGTTTATTAGAGTCTATAGGATTTTATTCATCAGCCCAGCAAGGCATTAGCAAAAATGAAAAATATTCATGGTGTTCATTGTGGCGTAAATAGATCAAGAACATAGAGTTGGACTTTAGATAGAGGGTAGATATGTGTTACAAAGGTAAAATACAACTAGTAAGAGCCTTTTATACTATGGAGCAATATAAAGAGGCCCTGAAAGGGTGAAATTACATTTACACTCCCTTTAAAGCCGTTTTATTGCCCATGCAGAATTCGCATCTCTTTTTTTTCTCAATAAATGAGATAACATTCATAGTAAAACTTACTTTGCTTCCTACTTTACTTGATATATACGATAAGGAAAATGTTCAAAGACTAGAGTAGTGGAAGAGCTGAGTGAAACGTGTACATGCAGACATCTGTGCACCTGCTCTGCTCCCCAGGTCATTAATGCAACCGTTTCTCTGCAAAACAACGGTGCTATAGCTGTTGGTAATGAAGTGAGAGAAAAAAGTAGGCAAGTTTTTTCATGAGAATGTATGTGAAAGCTAGAGAAGAGTTAATATTGTTGTGCTACAGAAGAAGGAGCTACAAGTACATCAGAAAAAGAGAAGTCAGCACAGAAGTAATTTTCAAGATGAAATTCTGACTGCGGCCATGGGGCCCAGGGTGAGAACATCCATGAACCTGTCTTGGACACAAACTGTCTCCATTCCCAGTGAAATGATCCAGTGAATGGCCCTGCTTCTGACATTTTTGCTCAGGAAAGATAGTATGTAATTGGTTTTACTTCTGGTTTTCGGTTAATAACAGAAGCAAAAGTACCTAAAGTGCTACAGAAGATCATGTTCTCAGCCTAATCAGAAGTGGGAGTGCTTGAAATCTCCAACTACTAATTTTAGCCAACCTTGCAAAATCAGGGAGTTAGTTTAGATGAGTACATGTGAACTCCAGCTCTAGAATTTTTGAAGTTTCACCTGCTACAAACAACAAAAGGTATTTCAGAAACTCAGGGCAAGCAAAAGTAGATGGTCTGACATTCATCACCCCACCACTAAAAACCTTCCAAGGCCAAAAAATGTGGATAGCATAAGAGGAGGGCTCAGAGCGAGAAATTCAAGATAAAGAATAGTGCAGCATTCTTCAAATGATAGATTAATTTTTCAGCATAGCTAAAATTGCTATAACCTCAGTTTCATGAGTCAGCAAGTCTGATAGTATTAATGTATAGTAAAAAAAGTAACACCTGGTTTTTTTATTCAGCTAAGCTAAATTTGGATATAAAACCAGACCTGCTTTTCATAATTAGAAATTTGGTTCAGCTACCATGAACCAGCTGTATGTTTAAATGAAAAGATCTGATCTTCGTAGGGATTAAGGGCACTTTCACACCACCATGATAGTTAAAGAGGCTTCCAAATGCTAAAACCTATAGCTCCTCATTTTTAAAACCCTTTAATAATACAGTTCAAAGTATAAATGCAAATCAATATAAAAATATTTTCCGTTTCTGCACTTGAGAGAAAGTGCAGAAAGAAAGAAATTAATATTAAAGCTTACTTTCCTTCCATATTTATGCAAATATCCTTACCTAAAACCGGTGTTGATTTTATTCCATTAAAAAGGTCAAAAAAAAAGAAGAGGAAATATTCCTTTTATTTTCTGTTCAGAACTCATTGCCTGAGATCTTAGTGAAATAATTTCATTTGTTTTGTTTGATTATCAATATTAAAATTGTTGTATCGGTATCTAAGCCAAAAGATTAAGATCTGCAGTTTACAGAAGAATCGGTAACCGGAAATTTCTGTTCCATTATGTGTATTAGCATCCACAGCTGGGGCAGCAGATGGATGTGTGCTTAGAAGCTTGTAGGCGTTTTTCCCCATAAAACATTTGTTGAACAAAAAAAAAATGTTTAAAGCAGGGTGGGCCTTACTGGAACAGATCAAAATAGACACTCTTCCTTATTGCTTTTTAAAATATAGCTTTACCTATGTGTCCTGCATTCAGCCAACAGCTACCATCTGCAAGTACAGCTCCACTACATCTTGCCATTCCTAAGCCTAGGAGCTTTTAAAGATGTTCTAGAAATCCTTTGGATTGCATCACTGTTACAGGGGGATCTCTGTCTACAGTAGGAGTTTTCCTTGCATCAGGATTTAGCTTTAAGTCCTACTTAAAACGCACCGTTTTCCTGCTGCAAAAGGATAGTTATTGGATTCCAGTCTTGCTGAAGGAAATCGGTCAATAGATTCAAACCTCAGTACCTGGGGTAAACTAGGGGAGCCAAACTTGGTGTGACACTTGGCCAAAACACATCTCTCTACATACAGCGCCATCTAAAATAGCATGTGCAATTACATAAAAATACAGCTCCACTCTATCCCGCCAAACTGCAGTGTCCCCAGACTCATAAAGTCCATGCAACTACTGTAGTCTTACTGGTGCTGTCTCATAATCTTATACACCATATAAGACCAAAATGATTGTTTTCAGAAGAAACAATCAGTCCGTAATTGGGGAGTTCACGTTCATCCTCATGCAGGTCATGCGACTTGTCTGATTAAACAGCTGGATGCTCCGTAGAGGTGCCTGGCTTTAGAGAAGTTGACAGCATAATTATCAGGGTTGAGCAAACAGGTTTTGCCTAATTTTGGACCCCCTCAAATGACCTAATTTTGAAATTTAGCCTTGAATTTGCAGCTTACTGAATTTACATTGCCTGTGTAATTACACTGTAATTATACATTTTGATACTTGCCAGAACATCACGAGGACTAGTTAGATTGGATGAAATTTCTATCCTCACTTGCACTGACTAGTAGTTAAATACATTGATCCTGTTGGTTGACTCAGTGTTAATGAAAGTATTGGAAACCAGCCCATCTGAATATAGCCTGAAATACAGAGAATAATATAGATGAAACAATGACTCGCTGGATATAGCTTGTAACATTTGCCCATTATTTACTTTGGGTATTTGTAGCTGTTGTTGTTTGAATGAAAGGCTTGGTTCTGAACTCTTCGTACACAGGTTATTTACTTCTCTGGATTGCATTAAATTTCCAGTATTGGGAGGAAGTTTGTCTAGAGTCTGACTGTTCACGTAATTGCTGAATGCACTGAAATGTATTTGTCTTTACTATCTGTTACTGGAAAAGTTAAAGTTTCTCTTTTTATGAGTTAATTTTGTTGTAGAACTGTCTATTAAATACAAGTTATTAACAATTACTGTTTATGGACAAACTCATTTGAAAAGCTGCATGTTTAAAGGTTTTAACTACAATATTCCTTTGGAATGAGTTTTTTAACTGACTAGTAACTTGTTCATATGTGCAGCTACTCATTAATATAATGTCTTTCTCCTAATGTGCACTTTGGTTATGTTCATTTGATTTCTTCTGCAGACAAAAGTCTCAGAAAGAGGCATATATCCACAGCACCAATAGTGTGTGAAAACATCTATTATAGAAAAAAATGTAACTACATTATAGTTTAAGTACCAACGTGCTGTAGAACCGAAGAAATAATTCTTATTGGTAGAAATAGGTTTTTTATGTCCCAGTTTGATCCTTGTACTACAGAGGGTCACAGTAAGGGGAAGATTCCTGTCTTGGTAGAAAACAGAGCAATCTAAAAGACTTTTTTATTTTCCATCAGCAAACAGAGTTGTTGACAGTAGGGCTCAAAAATGTGTCATTTCTGACCAAGATGTCATCAGGAAAATCTTGTCAGCTTCTGGTCACAAGCACTCAGAAAGGAAGGGAAGGAGGGGTATACAAGAGCCAGAAATGTGATGGAGGTGCAGTCATCAGGAATGTGATAGGATCAACATCAAGTCCTTGTCCTGAATTCAGAAGAACAGGAAGTCACACTCAGATCTAATGAGTTCTCTGACTTCTGAGCTGTTGAGCCACCCGTGGTCTCAAAGTGTGGCACTTCTGCACCATGGATACATGATCAGACATTCATCAGCTGAGAGGGCATGGCAGTAAAACCTTGGATTAACGTCGGTGTACGTCATAGGTTGGCTCTGTGAGAAGCATAGTTTTGCACACACGTGTATCTGCTCCTACTGAAGGTCACAGACACAGCTGGGTTCTCAGCAAACACAAATCTTCTGACTGAGGGGTTCCCATGTCCCATTAAGCATGTGTAAACTCCACCAAACTAAAAGAAAAGCTCCACCCTTTCCCCAGGAGAGAAAGGACCATTTGAACACCTTAGTCTCTAAAATGAGTTGAGAGCTGAGAAAAGCCACTGCCTCCACTTTTGATGAAGGAGGAGTTGTGGTGGGAAGTGGGCCATCTCCTTTGCAGTGCGTGGCCCTCTTGTTAATGGTAGCTCTGGGGAACTAGAGCCCCCTGCAACCCTCCAGTGGTTATTACAGGCTTTGCTTCCCTCCTTGGAAAGGCTGTGAGCTGAGGTCCTGCCCCCGGCCTCCATGTCGTTGCTCACATGGGGGCAGTAAGAGATATCTAGCCCTTCAACCTCATTTTTCAAAATAGAAGCTCATAATCACTCTCAAGTTATTTTCCATATGAAATTTGCTATTTCATTTGAAGGACACTGCAGATCTACCTGATATAACCCACACAGCTTCCACCAGCCAGCAGCAGTGTCTCACACCTGCTCTTTCTGTTTGTTACCCCGAACTTCATGTGATTTGGAGCACAGAACTTCGATGATGTCTTTGCTGGTCTACCTGTGAGCACTCAGGGTCTATGTGCAGCCAGTGGGTTTCGAGCAACAGAGGCTGGGAGGTTCTCTGCAAACCTCTCTACCGTACCATAGACCGTTGGTCGTGGCAAACTGAAACTCTGTATTGCACGCTCCTCTTTCACTGCTGAATGAAAGGAGCCTGAGGGATCATTAGTATCCTTCCATCACTTCCTCATTAGTTCTTAGATAGTGTTTTAATGACAGCTTGAGAGGCTCAGCATCCTGCCCTCTTACTATTTATGATCCCCACAGTGCTAATGTGCACTTAATGAGAAATTCTTGTCTTGCTTGTAAATCCTGTAGCCGGCATTCAATTTATTGACAGATGTTTGCTTGGGCCTCTTTAAAATTACTTCATAAATCTTCCAGGATAAAAGGCCTCAAGTTTGGTTATTAAGACAGGCCCTTGTTGACAGTTTCATATTTAACTGTTTGGAACTGGACTGTCAGAGCTGTAATGGAGTGCACAGTGGAGGGTTTGCATTCTTCGGGCTCATTTACCATGTTTTCTGCACCTATCAGGTTTTTTCTTTTTGAAGTGTGTTGACTGTCCCTTATAATCCCTTTAGTTAACTTCTCTGTGACCTCTTTGTGCACCGCACTTACTCATTTAGCATATCAGCGTGTCAGCTGTGATGAAGTGTTTATGCTGATATGAGCTGAGGGCTGAGCAAGCGCTACATGCCAGAACCTACTGGATGTAATGCTGATACGAACTGAGGGCTGAGCTAGCACTTCATGCTGAAGCCTACTGGACATTTCACAGAAAGCCAGAAGTTTGCCGCCTCTTTCTTTCCACCCTCACATTTTATTATTTTCTCCTGCTAGGTTTGGGGCCGTGTCTTGTAAAACCTGGTGGAGGGCTGTTCTCAGCGGCTCAGGGCAACTGGGATTTGGAAAGAAATGCTCGTGGCCCTTGAAACGCATCTTGAAATGATTTCTCTTGCTATGTGATCTCCAGCGCTCCAAGTGTTGTAATCGCATGTGCAGGTGTCAGTGCATTGCCTCTCTAATCCCTCCAGCCTGCTTGTAGCTAAGGAGCTGGTGTTGCATCTGTGTAATTCTGCTCACCATAGGTTACTCTGGGGAGCAGGGACCTGGCAATAGTTTTCCACTTCTCTCGTGTCTTTGAAATCTCACAAAGCTTTTTAAACTGTACTGTTGGGTGGTCCAAATGTTGTAGCATTTAGAGTGTGCAATGTTGGCGTTTTAGGCTGTTCTTTTAGAAGAGAGACTTTTTTTCCTCATAGTGAACAGAAAAGATCAAAAACTTAGTGAGCTGCTAGAAGATTGGGATAATACAAATAGCTATTAAACCCATGACATCAGCCAAATTCACTCCACTTAAGTCCGTCAAAAAACATTCAGCTCAGACATTGGACGGTAATGAGCATCTCAGCTAAAAATAAAATGTTTGGGCTTTTTTTGCTTACTTGGTGATGCCACGTTGTATTACATTGCTTGAGTAGTGTCACATCACGTTGTGTTACTTCTGTGGGATCCTCTGCTGACATGACATAATGCTTCTTATACTTACAAAATATTTTTGATTGGATACTTGCCATCCAATTGCTTTTGTTTAGCCATTAGGTTTGGTAAAGTTCCTAACTATAGCCATTAATTCAACTGAACGAGGAGCTGAGGTAACTAGCTATCTACCATTGGAGCTATCCAATTCCCTGTGTATTTGTGTACATGAGGAAACTGGACTTTACCAAGCGTAAAAGTCTACTAAGGTCTAGCTAGTGTTCACTTGAGGAACTCATGGAGACATAAACAATCTCATTAGGATCCTTGCTTAGATGCACAGAACATGTCTGTGTGCTTTTTCTTGAACAGGAGCCAGAAAAGCTTCTCTGACAGAAGTTAGACCCCGTAATATGTTTCTGCATTCTCCTCTTGAAATTAAGATGAATTTAAAGCCATATTAAGCAGGAAGGCCTCAAGGAAAGGATAGCAAAGGCAGGAGGCCCTGAGATAAGACATTAAAGGGAAAGAAAAAAAAATTAGCAGTTAAAGTTATTTTTTAGCAATTTTAGTAGTACATCTAGCATCAGTGAATGCTAAAAGGCCTGGCAGGCACTGACTAGATTGTGAATAAAGCCAACATAAGAGGTTAGATGGTGCTTCAGATTTAAAACAGCACTCTTTGTGTGAGTTGCTCTGTCCTCCTGTAACTTCTAAGAGGAACAGAAACGTTAAGACCTTAATGCCAGCAGTTACGCAGGGCATTTATGGCTTCTGTAAGTGAATAAATCCAGGATGACACTGACTGGGATAAGAAGGAGCCTGAAAGCCCATGTGGCTTCCACCATCATCTTCAGGTTGATGAAACTTCTATGACCATCATATTCCTCAGCAGCTGAAAGTACTGAGATTGAAGGGGGAGGAAGAGGAGAGAAGGACAATTAGTTGGGATAAAGAGATCTGGAAAAAACAGAAGGAGCAACCAGGCACCCCACGTTCACATCATTTGTCATGTATTGTGATAGCTAATGTCACGTACTGGCAGGTGTAATGGATGACAGCAAACACATTTTGCTAAATGTCTTTGTCCCAACATGCTGCGAGGGACATGTGAAGAAATGACTATTTTGCAAAATTTTGATATATTTGAAGTCTCCTTATTAATAGCTTGCTACTGCTCCCAGCTGGATTCAGTGGTATAATCCCTGTTGGGTTGGAGAGGAACAGGATTGCACCCTGAAGGATTTGTGCTTAGCTGTTACTTCAAGAACAGATTTGCCAAAGAAATGCTCAGAGGAGAGAACAGAGTGTTCCAGCACACACAGGTAGAAGCTGGTATTTCAAACTGAGCACACTGGGCAATCTTTGCTCATGATTCATCAGTCAAAACACGTCAATTTTATCTCAGAACAGCTAAAAAAAAATCTGCAACTACTTGACAAGTACATTTTTGGTGCAGGTCCCAGTTCTTCCCCAGTTGGCCCATTGGCTTGTCTGTCAGCATCTCTAGCACATTGCGGAAAATTAACCCTGCAGCGTGTTCAGTTTGCTGTTGTCCTGCTTTTCTCGAGTGACTCCATTACTTGAGATTCTCAAAGGTAAAACGAGCAATCTGGCACCAAATTCTCACGAAAAGTCAATAGCAAGTGAGCATCTAAATTCCCCAAGTGCTTTTAAAAGTCTTCTCTTCACAATCAGGATTGCCTTTTGGTTTTGTTTTGTATTCTGTTTTAAGGCTCCACCTGATAATCTCTCACTTGCTTGGTTTGGTGAATTTTATCTGCTGGCTCAGGATCTGTAGTTTTTGGTGTCTTCAGAACATAGTATTTTTTAATTGTCATTACAAATTTCAGACTTTTGCTACATGGGGTTATAATTCTGCCTCAACAAATTCACAGTTTTGATCAAAGCTTAAAATATACTTGGCTAGATCTATCCTGACGCAACAATATTGACATTACAGAATGTTTTTTTCTTGGCATTATCCTAGTTATTCTTTTTTTTTATCTAATGTACAGTGTTCTGTTCTGTAGTGTTTTCAGGATATTCTTCAGTGCTTTCAGAAACCCTTTGTTAAATTTACAGAACTGTTATGTATTCCCTTCTGAAGGATATTTTAATTTTCTCTCCTGATGGAGAAGGATAGCAGCGGAAATTCTACTTGTGAGTTATCTTTCTTAGTGAAAAACTGCATCTGTTTCAAACTGAGAAGTGACTGTAGAAGCCAGAAAGTCGCACTCAGCTGTATCCTCAGGAAATAGAATAAGAAAAGGAACTTTGCCCCAGGTGCTCCAATTCAGTCTAAGTCCAAGTTTCGCTATGAAGTCATGTTTCTTCTTCTGAACTGGAATGAGCAGACAGCAGAGTGTGGTCGGACTGAAGTACAAACAATAAATGGACCCGTGTGGAGTGCTGGTTCAGACACTTTAAATTTCCAGCAGTTTACTGTCATTTGTGTCTGTGATTCCAGGTTTTTTTGTCGCCGTGGTATAAAATGGATTTGTAGTTAATTGGTTGCAGGCTAAGATCAAAGGACACACAAGCCAGCACTAGCCTCTGTCACTGTTGGTTTGCTGAGAGGTTGTGTCATCAGTGCTAAAAGTGTTTGGACCTGCACTGTGCAGGTACAACCGCATGTTGTTCTCTCCTCCGTCTTACATGTTATACAGGTCTTGTTTTGCTGCTCCGTTTGTCATGCCAGAGATATAAAAACATGCTTTCAAACTAAGACAGAGTTTGATCTTTATTTAAATTGGACGGTGGCCCATTGGATGCCCACCATATTCTTCACTTCATTTCCTCTGGTTGCAATAGCACATATCTGTTGTCCAATTTCGCTACATCACGTCTTCAGTCACTGCTCTTTGGTGTGATCATTTCTTCTCCTATATGCTTAGAAGAATTGGGTTTTCAATCTCAAATCCACTGACATCATAGGCGGACTTGATAGGCTGGGCTGCCTGATGAGCACTACCTTTCTGCTTTCCATAAGAATCCTATTCTTAATTTATAGAAAGACAAAAATCTGTCCATGCAATGAAAATTTTCTGTCATCTATGTGGGCTACCATTGATGAATGATGAAAGGCTTGATATTAATGCCTTGAATATGTATAATACTGAGCCGTCCATGTTCTAGGGTTAGCAATCATTCAATTCATTTTACGTATTTCATCACATTGACTTAATATAGAGCATGAAACCATACTGGAGTTCTTAGAGTAGCCTGGATAGTGTTGGAAAATCTGAAAAATTTCCTCCAAAGTTCTCCGAAGGCTATTGCTGCCGATAATCGGCATCTAAAATGTGATGAAATTTCTTTTGTTAACTTTGCCTGCATACTTAGTTGTATTTCACGTCACTTTGGACTCCTGATTAGTTTTTTGTACGCACAACTGTATGCATCAAATTCAATAAATGTGCAGGAAAGGCAGCATTATCACCCAGCTCCTTTTGAAAACACAGCCTCAAGGGATATATTTTCATTGCAGCATGTGGAGATTTTGTCACATGACATTCGTTAATCTTTCAGAAACCCTACAGCTGAATTGCAGGGAACACTCTATAAATGTATCCCTGCATTTCCAGCCCGGGCAGAAAGACAAGCCAAAATTTTTCTTTGGGTCTAATTTTGCTCCCTTTATTCCATGGAGCTGTTGTTTACCCGTGAGAGGTAATTTTGTAAATAAGGACAAGTTCTGTGACTAAGGGCGGAAGAATGGTTCGTGTGCGTTATCTTCGTCTCAGGAGACGATGGCATTGTGTGTGCTCTGTAACAGAATCCGGAAAAGGCTTTGCAATGTACTCACACAGAAGGGGAGCGTCCTGGAGTTCGCTGTGGAGAACAAGAATGGGCTTTGCGCTCACAGGAGAGGTAGTAACTTCTTTGTAAAAATGTCTCCACTTAGTGATTAGAAAAGACTCATTCCGTCCGTGTGCACAGTCCTGCTTTCTTTACTCCATAGGCAGTCCCAGGGAGACTTGCCTTTCTCATGACTGATAAACATGCTTTAATTACCCGATGACCAGTTGGGCTTCCTTTTCCTCTCCAGCTGCTCTGTAAGCGGAGAGTGGCAGGACTGAATTCTCTTATCAAGAAGGGCATCGCAGGGTAAAAAGTTCTGCACAGTTTTTGTCAGAGCTCTGAGCTTATTGTCTGCCTTCTTGGCAGTGAAAAAGTGGCTGCGTGTCTCAGGCAGACTAAGTGATTTCCCTGCAAAAAAAATTCCTTGTGAAAACATGAGTGATTTTAAAAGAAGCTGAAGAAAGACAGACCTGTCTGACAGAAAATGGGTTCAGAATTAAATTTCCCCATTTCTCAAAGTGTTCTTAAAGCTCGGATTTTGGTTCAGTTCCATCACAGAGAGAAATTAAATCAAATGTAATTGTGGATACGTCTAATCCAAACTGCGACCGCAGCTCATGCAAAGTTGTCCAAGCTGATTTCCCAGGGCAGCCAATTTCCCAGGGTGCCAGGGCAGCTGCCAGCACAGCTCTGGAGCCCGGGCGGCTGTCTGAAGCCAGTGGTGCTGGAGTTAGAGTACTAGTGTGACATTAGTGCAGGTATGGCTAGAAGAGTTGCAATTGCACCTTCAGGTTGTAATTTAAACATTAACTTTGAGTCTTAAATTACAAAGCCATTCCGGCAGCCTCAGTCCTTGGTCGTTAAACTGCAGCTTGCTACTTAAAAACTACTTGTTCCTCTGCGCCTGCCTCCCTTCCTCCTCCGGGCAAGGCCCCCTGGAACAGTCTCATGACAATGTCCTGGTCAGCTCTTTTCTGTTTAAAAAAAAAAAACAACAAAAAAGACCCAACCAAAAAACCAACAAACTTGATTTCCTGTTCTGGTGAGCCATATATCACTGACGCTCCCATCTGTGCCGTTTGTCTGTGACAGAATGACAGGTGTCATTTATCATTGGAGCTTGAGGAAGCTGTGGGAAGAGGGATTGAAATTTTTTCTGGAAGCAGTCAGTGTCTACAGACTGCCAGATCATTAAAAAGGGGGCTTTCCAAAGAAAGCTGTGTGTAATGTGATTGCACTTACTGTCAATGACAGGCTGAGAGAAAGAAGAAACATCAAAAAAAGAGAGAGAGGGGGAAGGATCGAAAGGGAGAAAGGGAGAGAAATGAAGTTTCTGCCAGGGGCGTTTAAAGCTACAGCACAACAAATGGAGGAATCTTTTTTTGGTTTGGTTTCAATATCTGCATACTAAGTAAGGCCTTTGGAGATTTTAGCTCAGCTTGGTGTGCCAATAAGGAAACCAAAACAGGAAACTCCTTTAACAGCACTTATTCGCATCACATATTATTTAGGGCACTGTAACAGAGTTTGTACTTTAAGGAGCGTGTCTTACAGCACAATGACTTAAGGCTGGAATAGGAGCTAGCAAAGACAGGAAAACCTATTTGGTCTGCAGCTGAAGCTCCTAATAAATCAAAGGGCAGAACTAAGACCAGATACAAGGCCCTTTTTCAAAAAAGAGACATTTACAACGTCCTGTTTGCATAAGGACATTCAGGAAAAGCAGCATAATATCTTTATTTCAGCACCACCTAGTCAGGCTCTGTTTGGGGATTTGAGCTGAATCTTTTTTTCTTCTTATGGTAAAGAATGCTTCTTATGCCGCCTGTTACAGCAAATTGTCCTCCTACTTGAGGTACACAGAACCAAAAATAATACTGTGTGTTCATTGGGAAGAAGAAAAAATGCAATAGATGTAAAACAAATGTTTTAACAACAAAAAGAAACTGAGAGAGAAAAAAAAATAGTGTTTCTTTTTCTGTCTTGTTTTTTGCGGTCTCCTTAGGTTAGCTGTCTATGCTTGTACCACGTGCTACTTAGCAGGCTGCTTTCTGCAGGAGTTGCATCAAACAGCCACATTACAATTTGTATAACGCAGAGAGGCTGGGGATTGCAAGGGGATTGCACAGAACTTGGTCGTACGTGTTAAAGGGTGATGCTGGTTAGCCTGGGATAAGTCATTTCAGTCCTTACTTCTGTGAGAATTTGTGACCGTCAGAAATCCCAGTGTGAGGCTCAGTGAGTTACAAAACTGAGGGCCAACTAAGTAGACAAATCTGACTGTATTAACAATTGAAAAATTCAACATCAAATGTGTGCGTGCAGTGTGAATCTGCTTTAGAGAGATGACCCAGGGCATGAACTTTCTTCTCTGGACTCTCTTTAGAGTGATGGTTTTTCCTTGCAGGCCTTTGGGAAAGACAATATGGGGAAAAAAAACAGACAGTGGAATTTTCAGTCCCTTTCACAGGTTATGTAAGGAAAGGGGAAAATCATCTTCCATTCTTCTGCTACCAAGCATGTCCATGTAAAGATAAGGAGAATCCAGCTGTGCTGGATAAAAGCAGGATCCGTTTTATAATTGAGGTTCCCTTGGGGAAGTCTGTTCAGTTTCCAGCTGTGCCATAGGATCTGTGAGAGATCTTTGGAAAGTTGTCTGATTTCTCCATATTTTCAGTTTCTACTCTTTACTATCCTCTATTCAGATTTTGAGCTCTGTAAGCTAGGAACCATCTTGCAACACCTTGAATGCATTATGTCTTGCATAGGATGTCTGGCTCTTAGCTGATGTTTCTCCAGCTGCTATGCTGTCCTGGTTTCCCTGGGACAAAATCCTAGGCCAGCCATGGTCTGCAGGCTGTGCGCAGTTTGAATTCAGGCGGGACAACTGCCCCGAGCTGGCTGCGGGTCTATCCCATTCCATCGACAACATGCTCAGTATAAAGGGGGAAGTTTGCTGAAAGTAGGAGGGCCTTCTGCTTGGCCTCCTCCTGCACCCTCCACCTACTGCTTCTCCCCATCGCTGGAGGGGCTCACTCATCATTCTCCTCCCAAGGGCTGTTGTCCTGTTAGTTGTGACCACCGTACATTCACTGGGCTGAGTATAAGTTTCTATACTTTATGTTGGCAGTGGTATTAGTTTTGCTGTTTCATTAAATCTGTTTTCATGTCGACTTGTGGGTCTCCTCCTTTTCCTGATCCCCTTTCTCTTCTAGGGAGAGGTCACTGGGCACTAGAGCAACTGCCATAATTTAGGCCCAAACACAGGCTAAACATGGATGTATATGAAGACTATAATTGCTGTGGTTATGAAAAAATGACCATTCTGCCTTGTGCTTAACAGTTTAATTAATTTGTAGCTGTTGCATGTATTTACATAGGTATATATTCATTCATGCCAATGTTTCCCTCTATGGAGACCTTTCCTTGAAACCAGTGAGATCAGAGCAATCAAACAGAGACTTAATGACTTAACATATGTAAGTGATAATGCTGTTCAATTGGATGATAAAGTTGTTACATGTGTTCCCATGTAAGTTTGTTTGCACACTCTTACCCATGTGTTAAATGCCATTATATCATTCTTATCATCACCAAATTCAGTATCATTCTTTTCTGGCACTGGAATTGCATAGCATGTGTGCACATGGATATACATATATCTGTGGATACATACATATAAACATATTTATACAGAAGATTCTAAAACATTTTGTCATGGTTTAGAGCTGGGTCAGCCACACTTTTACTAGGTTAAGACAAATAATTTTTTCCTAGCATTTTATTTTTGAAATCTTAGACTGCAGTTATATATGCTTTTTTTATGTGAAGAAGATTGGGTCAAAAATGCCTTAAATGTCATATCCCTGGTGCAAAACAGATATCCCTGTTTTCGGCAGCTACACGAAGGAAGCAGAATATAAAATCAGGCCTCAACGTCATGTATATGGTTCTGTTGACACTTCTTTCTGTGGGGTGACAGAGGCTGTCCCTGTCATTCTCAGCAGACTACACCTGTACTACTTCTGTAACGCTCAGGGTTGTCTGTGGTTGAAAGCTTACCTGGAAACATTTCCTGTGGGTCCATTGGCAGATAAGAAAAACGGATGACATGCCGTAGACACACGTCTCAGGGGAAACTACAGGTGGCAACAGGTATCAGCTTCACGTTTGAGGATATTTGCAGTAAAGTTTGTATCCAAGGCTTTCCATTCAAAAACAAAAAAGTTAAGCTATTGCCGGTGTGGTTTTGCTTTGAAAAAAGGAATTGCTGTTCACAGAGATAAGATTTTGCCTTCTGGCCAAGTGGTTACAGTAGCGAGATCTGGTTAAATACCTCTTTTCAGCACAGCTATTTTTTGAGACTAAACACTGTGGTCCTTACTCAGCCTTACTTCTAGTTTTACTTTGAACATGTAAGGAACAGTTAGGGATCACAAAATATAGACCAGGGTGCACAGTAAAGGCTTCATTGGGATAATAGGGAATTAAATAGGACCATGGTATAATTAACTCTCAGGAAAAGAGGGGAGAAGAGGACTGAAATCAAAAGGGGATTCAACCCCACATTGACAAAGTTTCTGTAGCTGGAACTGCTTCACCTCAGTCAGCCTTGGCAGCTCGTGGGCCGTCATCACCAGACTGTGTCACAGCCAAAGCCTGGCTCAGCTCCAGCCTCTTTCACAACCCCTCGGGAAGCCCGTACTAGTGCGCAAATGCCTTTCGGAAAGGCGCAGGGGGGAAAAGTGGTTATGTACAGGCTGACTTGCAAGTCGGAGGTATGCTTCTGAACCACTGTGGCCTCCGTAGCTGCTCGATCAGATGTTTTTCGTGTCTCATGATAATCTGATTGGCTCTTAATTGATTGCTTTTATTGAATTTCCTATGTAGAAAAGGATGTCTCTGCAATTGTCCTGCTGGTGCTACCTGGAGGTTTGTTTAGACTGTCAGCAGGTATCCCCTAGTTACAGACTTCTTAAATAAAATGTGTGCCCAACATTGTCTGAACAAACTTCAGCCTAATATTTATACAACCTTAAAAAGGGTTGAAACACAATCCTACAGGTAAATATCCCATATTTGGAATTGCACGTTTTTCTGTTGTCTGGTAATATGGTGGTGTTGCAGAGCATGATTCATAGCAGATTCCTCAGTAATGGCTGAACAGACAAGAGTTACACAAACAGAGGCCATAGAAATCTTATTTTGTTGGTAAGATTCTGCACTGCTTGTATAGTTGAAATTACCAGTTAAAAAAAAAAACAACAGTAAAATTTGGTGTCTGTCATATAAATAGTAGCACCCAAATGTGTTGCAGGATCTGTCATACGTGCTCTGTTTTGATCTGATGCTGAATGACATTTTCCAAGCCAAATTCTTTAAAATTAGGAGGAATTATGCTATAATGTGGGATAGTCTTCTAGCTTTTGGTCTTTATTTAATTTCTATCAACTGAAGAAAATGATTTAAACTGTAGAGGGGAAAGAGGAGAATCCATCAATATGTACATTTTTTTCTCCTGAGATTAAATAAAAGTTTGTGCATGTATTTACATTTTTTCTTCCGTAGTATATACTGTACAGTTATATTTGGAATAGATCTTCAGAAAAGCTGCAGAGGACTTAATGAGAATAGGATGTTTGTACAATTCTGTAAATATTTTTTTATATTTCTGGGAGCAGCAATCATGTGTCATGATTCTTTCTTTCTAAGCTAGCCGGCTCACTTGGACTCAAATTTAGGTTAAACCTTTGGCAAGAGTTCAAGGAGCAGGGAAACCAGCTGAGGATCTGGTCCAGTGGGAGAGATCCAAGAAAGCTCTTAGATTCTGAATGTGCAGCTGACATGGATTTTAGGAGCCTGAGGGTGAGGACGAAGAGGGAAGTTGTGCTGCTGTGCGTGCCCAGAGGTACCAGCAGCTGGAGCTTTAGCCAGTAGGTTCTTCCTAAGCCCACACAGGGTTCATATGTGGGCCTCTAAGTGTTCCTCAAGAGCTAGACTCCTGGCACTGGTAGTGCACAGAGAACTGAGAGTTCAGCACAAACCCAGTTTGTATCCTGGGAAGGAAACTTTCTGAGATACTTCCCCTCTCTAAGAGAGCATCTGAGACGGTATTGCTCTCTCACTCGCTCTCTCGTTCTCTCTTTTTTTTCTTAAACTCTGTAGGGCAGATGTAAAGGTCAAGTCAATTGATTTGTCTGGGTAGTAGGGCACTCTCAGTGGAGATGCAATTCACAGTTTCATAAAGTCCATTGATATTGGCTTGACTCAAGGTTTTTGAGGAGAATCTACAGATAGGGAGACTTCCATCTTGTTTAGAGCGTCTCTGTTATTTGTCTTGAAACAGTTATATTTCAAGTTCCTTGCTAAAGCAACTTAGAAATGCTGAGAGGTATATCAGGGGGAAAAAAAAGACACTAAATATATAATCCATGTTCCCTCTCTGTATAAGTGTGAAATGCATCTTGTTCACTTTTATCTTTGTCACAGAATGATTGACATATAATGTCTGAGCTTGACACCTTGATATTGGTGATCAGAGTAATTTGTTTCGACCTGCATGCTAAACCCTCAAGGTTAGATATTCCTAAAATATAAACATAAAGGATGTATTACTTCTATCATTTCCTAGTTTATAATCTGTTCTTACTAGTGAAGTACTAGTATTCCAGCATAAAATAGATGATTTCTTTCTTTAAGTCATTTCTGTGGCCATTTAACTGTACATTTCTCTTGCTCTTCAATTGTAACACTGAGTTACAATTCATAGATTGTTCATAAATACGTGAAGGTCATTGAAGTAAACTGGCTATATCCATGAGCTCCTATGTGCTTCCTATAGAATATAGAATGGGGCACTGGTTCAGCAGAAGACAAATCATGTCAAACTTAAGAGAACAGCTTCAGTGTCCCTTTTCTGTTTTGTTGCAGCACATTGTTTCTTTATTGTTCATCTTTATACATTGCAAAATATATCTAAATTAATCATTTTGATACTCGGAAAATAATATGTAACATCCTCCTTTATCGACTGGGCTTTATAATTTTAGTGACGCTTTTGGTCTCCTTCCAGCAGTCATATCAAGCTTTAGAAGGTATCGTTGAGGTTGGAGGAGTTTATAAAGCTGACATCCTGTTGCACACAGGCTCTCACACAAACACACCCACACACAGACTCAGCACCTTGGCACTGAGGTCCAGCCCAGACCTTGCCAGCTACTGTGGAGATCAGCCTCCCACGGGCCGTTCACGTTCTTCTGCTGAGCTTCTTGGTGGCATTATCTGACACTGACAAACCTTCTGTGTCTCTGTAAAAGCTTTTGCTGTTTTCCTTGTTTACGTATGTCCTGCTTAATTCTGAAGCCTGCTTTTAATCAAAGTCACTGCACCGAGATGGATCAGCTCTGGGGGTGCTGCTGCCACACTGCCTGGTAACCATTTTACCAGTGTTGATCAGGATTAGGGGCAAACTGGGACTCTAATGGGAGGGGACCCATGGAAATGCTGCTCTATGTGGCTGGGACTCTGCAGAGGGTCCTATTCCTGACTCTGAGATAGACAGTTTATGGCCAGCACCTCTTTTTGGTATTTCTCTGGTGTTAAAATTAGAAAACTGCCTTCTCCTTGGGAAGAAGTGCTAGGCTTGTCAAAGACAAAGTAGTTTGTAAATGTAACAATATTATTTACAATTATTTTCAGCTGTTTTCTGATGCTTTTTCAGATTTGAAGCTGAGTTCTCCTTTCCTTTCCTGCAGATACCTAAGCACACGCCTTCCCACACTCTAAATGAGGAAAGAGAGGTTTTCTGCTGGTGTCTTCAGCCAAATTTCCTTGCTCTCTTAGGGCTCTGCAGCATGAGTCCTGTTGTTACCCTGTGGTGGAGGCAAAAATAATGAGTAAAAATTACCACTGAAGTCCAAATAATTGGAATCTGTTTAGGAAACTGTGTGGTTGATGTGCACAAATGCAAATATACATAAGCACCCCTCATTTGGGGACTTGTTCTTAGGCTGATACTGCCATTGACTATTGCTTTATACATCGTTTATTTATGTGTTCCAGCTACTTTTTATCTCTGTCTCTTCTCACTTTGCCTCAATTTCTCGTACCCATGCTAGCTAATATAAACGTAGTACACATAGAGGGCAGAAGCTTCTTTCCCCACAGAGATACTTTATTTATACTATCATAGTATAAACAAAATAGTGCTGCAAACATTGTCGGCACCACCTACCCATCACAGCATTTCACTAGTGGTTAGCAAAATGCTCCAAGATCCTCCAGAATTGAAGGTGCTATTTAAATGTAAATTATTATTTGCAATATCTTATGCTCGATATAAGTTTTTGGGAAGTTTCATCTTTACACTTGTTTGCAGCAGCAAATCCTTTCATAGATATAATTTATATGCAAAGATTTTCCCTGTCCTATCACACATTTTCCAATATGTTGTGATGAAGTCTGAACAGTTCAAATTGAGCTCTAGCATTGTGCATTTTATTTATTTCATATCTTATTTGTATTAAGTTTTGTCATAGGTTAGGGCTCGCTTTTATACTCCAGTAAGAGAAGATACAGAGTATGTGATTATGCAAGGTCTTTGTCATTGCTATGTGCTGCATCCTGTGTGTGCTGCTCTGGTGTTCAAGTGAAATGCAGGATTCTATTTTAATTCTCATGACTGTATATGATCATTAACAGCTACTGCACACAGGAAAAAATAAGAATGCAATTCAAAGAAGTGTGCATATAAATAAACATAAGTGAGCACGTAAAAGAATGAATAAGATAAATTGGTTCCTTTCAAATATCTAACTTATCTTCAGTTTAAGGGAGGCATCCTCTGTGCTGTCTCTGCTCCAAATGGTGCTTAAAAAAAAAATTAAACATAACAATAAAAAAGAATTCATTGCTTTTAATAACATTTTCAGCCATGTGGTGAGGGTGGGCTTCCTTTTTTTATTTTTTTTCCTCCCAAAGACTGCAATTTTGAAAATAGCAGGAAAGGTCATAATGTATTGAACATTGCCTTGCCATTTCTTTAGCACTTCTGAATTTCACTCGGTTTTGGTTTATGTCTTTGAAGCATTGAAACGTTCAGCATCCTCTTTGCTCCCTTTACAGTCAGCAATTGTAAGGATAACCCTCGCCCCCTTCCGTCCAGACGCTTGTCTAGGGCTTATTTTCCATTGTTCTGTTCCGCATCTGCTCACCATCCTGCCTGGGAAGAGAAGCAAGGTCTTATCTCAGAAATTTTATCCATCAGCTCGCTGGCAGCTGTCACTACAGTATCTAAACACCATACGCAAGAAGAAAGCTTATGCTTATGTTTCCCTGTAAAATAGGAAGTTCCTGTTCCTCCCCATTTTAAAGTGATTTCTCAAGGTATGTAGATCAGCATTGGTCGCTTTACCAGGGCAAAAATTGTCGAGCTGTCATTACACTCTATTGTATTGATTAACAAACAAAAGCATTAATAATATCAAGATACTTTGATGAAAAGCAGATGAGTGTCAATCCTCTTCAACATGGAGAAGCTCTGAGCTCTGGAGCCTGCTCCATATTTGCCCAAGCAGTTTTCACACTTCCTTTCCTCTTCCTACCTTCATTCCTCTTCCCATGACCTGGTGACCTGGGAAGTCAGTGAGCTCAGCATTCCTTGTTCCACTGGCCCCATCTCCCCTTTGCTTTCCCTCAGTCCTGCCTTCAATAGTAAGAGCGTGGTGCAGTGAGGCAGTCTGGTGCTGTTCTATGGTTAATACATAATATAATACATATATATATATATATATATAGGTACTAGTGAAATAAGCTACTGAAGTCTGCTTTTTCTCTGGGGACAACCAAACTGAAATGAATTGCCTTCTCTTACAACATGCAAACTCATTTTCTCTCTCTTCAGTTGCATACAGACATACAAATAAACATGTATATTTGCTCTTAGTGAAGTTGGAGAGAAAGCAAATGAAAACTCAAAAAAATCAGTGGTAAGGTGGATGAGCATTTGGACTCACTGATTCAGGACTAAAAGTAGAGTCAAAGAGAGCTCTGAAATCGGAAGACAAACTCTTCAAATACAGCCGTCAGTGGGTGGGTTACAATAGCAGCAGAGCTTTACATCCTCCAAGTAAAGAAAGAGGGAGTCCTGACAGGAGGTGGTGGAAAGATCCGGCATATTGATCATTAGAAATTCTCACATATTACTTCAGATTCAGCCTAAATTTCAGGAGAGCTTTTTATATTATTGAAGGTCTTATATTGTGCTGCTCCAGCCAACTTTAATTCTATGTAACCGGACAGCCTATCCTTCCTCTTTGAAAAACTGGGCTTTCCTACCTGTTTTAGACTTTGGTAGGTTTCTATGCTTAGATTTCACAGTATTCTTTTGGCATATACATTTCTTAACCCAGAGGCAGGAGATGGCCTATTGATTTTGAAGCTTCACACTTCAAAATACCGTGTGTATGCAAAATACTGTAGGCTTCCTATGTGACAGTGGACATGCCACTCAGCCTTCCCTGTGTATTTCATTCCTCCCTGTAAAACAGGAATAATAGGACTTCCATACCTGCCCAGGCTTGTTAGGAGGAGAAATGCATTGAAACTGGGGGTACCTGGTGGGACACTGCAGAGCTGTGCAAGGAGCAGCAGTGGATGTGTTATGTCTTTCAAAGTGAAAGGTGCAGAGTGACTTGCCACCGTTCTTGTTACCTACCACAGAGTAATTCTACAGAACCACTTGGCAAAATAAAATAAAATTCTTATACTGAGGCAATAAAAACATCTTCTCTAATATAGCCTCTTGGGACTCAAATGTTTTTCAAATAAGGTAACTACTGCCAAAAAAAAAAAAAAAAAGAGTCTAAAAGATATTCCTCTTCTAGTTTAACTGCAATTTTTGCTCCACCAAAAGACAATGAACTTCAGTGCTTGTGAGCCACTAGTCATTTTTGACAGCACAGGGCTTCTGCTGTATATAGTACAGTATTTATAATGTTTCTGCAAGTGTCTCTTTGATTGCATTATTCCTTTGTCTGACCTATACTTTCAGATAAAAGTGTTTTGCTTAGAAACTACGTAATAAATCACCTGTAGGAAACAGACACGTTCCTTTTCTATCAGGGACTAAATGTGAAAAATGGTTTAAAACAAGCTTAAGTGTAAATGATGGAGTTCTGTTACCAGTTTTGGCTTTGCTGAAACAAAGTAAAGGTAATGTACGGGAGGCATATCACAGGGTCACTGCAGTCATATGTCAAATGCTAGAATAGTACTTTATTTGGCAACGAGATCAAAGAAAAGCTTTTTGTTATTTTTCTTCTGTATGTTGAGAAATGGAGTAGTTTTTTTCCCTTTTTATAGTTAATATAACTATGCTATAGTTTCATGGATCCTAGATGAGATCACCCACTCCAGAATATGATTATGTTTCAGTAGTTAAAAAAAAATTACATAAGTACTAAGCATGATTTGACCTACCTTTTCTGTGTCAGACTGTTGAAATTATTTTACATTTATATAAATCCTACCTGCTTTGCACCTTTTTGCAGCTAAAATAAATGCTGTCTTGGGAGCCAAGGGTCTCGTGGTGGACAACTTATTGCATGTTAAATGTGTCACAGTAAATCTGCAAGAGGTTTTAACTGAAAAGAGAAAAGAAAAAACACTTTTTTTTTTTTCTCTTAAAGACTAGAAGAAAGTAAATTAATTTTCAAGGTAGAGAAACCAGAAAAATTCTTCTTCATATTCTCTTCTCCTTCTCTGCAGCACTATGCCAAAAAAAAAAAAAAAAGAAAAAAAGAAAAAGCAGAACAAGTTTTTAGTGAAATAGCAAGTTATTGAAACACTTGAAGAGACAAATCCTGAAGTTATATGGGCTGCAGTGATTATATTTTTCAAGCTATGCTTTAGAAGGTGTCATGATATACTGTAGTTGTCTTTAATGCTACAGTTATCATATATTAAATAAATGCTAGTGTCTTCTTGCTCTGCATGTGCTTGTTATACTCAGAGACTTATTCTCCTAGTAAGTATGAGGTTCAGGTCTCACCAGTAGTAGATTGATTTCTTGGAAGAATTATTATTAAAGGTGCAAGTGTGTTTCACGGTGGAGGAGTGAGGTTGTAAGGTTCCTCAGTGCCCTGCAAACCATTTGGGAAGGACAACCTCATATCCCTCAGAGGACAGGGCCTCAAATTTATGCACATCTCACTTCAAAACAGTGTATACAATGGCTGGTGTGTTTGGGTTTATTGACCACACTTAGGCTAAGGAAAGGGAGCATCTCTTAACAATTATTCATAATGTTACAGATAGTTCCTATCTTACTTCTTCTTTTTTTTTTTTTTTTAAACAAAAGAAAAGAAAACCTGATTAAATTAATGAGAAGTGACAAAAGAAAAGGAAACCAACTAACGATGTGGCTGAGGTCAAGCTTGAGGAACGAGCACAGTGGGTTAAAACACCAACACAGTAATGTAGGTGTGAGCAAATGAACCGTCTAATAAATAATTAACAATTAATTTTCTTCTGTCTTTTATCTTTACCTCTTTTTTCTCTACTTTTCTACCCTGTGTTTCTGTTTTGCATTTTCCATGTTCCTGCGATTAATTAAAAAACAAAATCAAAGCACAGGGTTACAAAGTTCCAGTTCTGAAATCCTGCCAGAATGAAAAGTTCTGCTTCTCCGATCCTATTAGTTTGTGCTCATGTTGAGGGCTGGATGTGCATATTTTATAGAGCGTGTGCATGGCTCAGAAACGGCTGCTCCTCCTAGGCAAGCGGTTCACAATAAGCCCTTCTACTTCTGAGCAAAGGAAGCTTTGTTTTATAAATCTCCAATGCAATGTACATGCAGTTTTGTGTCATGTTATATTGTCATATGACAAGACATGAACCAATGTAAGCCATCGTAATGCAGCACAATGCATTGTATGAGTTACACCTTGTCAGGTTTTTTGGCTTCAGAAAGGAGCTTTTTTCCCAAAGGTAGTAAGTGATGCTAGAAAAAAATCCCTGTGTTACCTAGAAACTGACAGGTGCCCCTATTTTCTGACTATCCAAATTAAATTTCATCTGAATGTGTTTCCACACAGCAAATCTAAATGCTGCTTTACTTTTTGTCACTTCCCAATTTTAATGTTAGTGGTCTGTTAATGTGATTAACTGTTTGCCTCAGGCAGTTAAGACTGTGCTTTGTCCAACCGGACAACTGATGAGCTCAGCAAAGTTTAAAGCTCCCTGGCTAAGAAGGGATCAGCATCTGAAACATATCTACTGGCCTGAGGAAGGCTCTAGCCTTGCAGATAGTGAACATGGGACTTGGTTATGCTGTCATTAAGCTGAGGAGATCTGCATACAGATTGCCTGCCATTACCTTATCCTATGCTGCCTTAGCTCAAATGCAATAGCACATCATTACCTGCATTTTATACAGGTAAGCTTCACATCGCAGAGACCGCTGTAAGGGAAATAAAAGTTAAATTTTTATGGGTAACTAGCGTGGGGAGTAAATTCTATGTGGATTTTTTTTTTAAAAAAAACAACTTACTTTCTGTATTTTATGCAGTTCTGAACGTTTGTCTGGTGCCAGCTTGCCATACTCCTTTCTTGTCCAATGCCTTAGACAATAGTTAAAATCCCGACAATGAATTGTTCATTGCACACACCACCAGATTACAAAGGCACCATATGCATTCCATTTCAGATAACTCTCCATATAGCATTAACTCTCCTGCTTGGTGTGTGGGGGGGTTAGGTATTATAAAACAAATTATATCTGTTTCTTTGAGCAATTGCAGAGTAAAATATTACCCTCAAGTTCAAAAGTTACCTCCAAGTGTAATATTTGGTTTTCAGCTTTATTTCACACTCATGGTAACTTTTCTAACCCTTAGGAAATACTGTAACACTACTGCCTCCAAAACCAAGCACACGTTTGAGGTTTTTTTTACTGTATATATAGTACTGTCCAAGCACTGTAGCAGAACTACTGAGGAAGATTACATGGAAGAAATTCAAGGTTTCGTAACAATTTTTAAAGGCATGATACCTGGTTAACTTCGGGACTCAGGACATACATTTTCTTCTGACTCTTACTGTGTTTGAATAGGTAGCAGCAGTACTAGAGGCATATTCCTATACCTAATAACTTCCTTCCTGTGTGAATTTTTCCCCTGGGCAGCAGCAATTACGTGTTATGTTTCACCAGTTCAACTCTATTTCTTCCTAGGTCAACGTCTTAAGCAGGGTAAAAGTAGAGCAGGTAGCCTAGTGTATCTCACGGTAAATATTATCCACAATTATATCATTATTATCCCAGTGCACTTTTTGTCAAACTGGAAATAGACCACCACCATTTAATGAATTGAAAGATTCAGAACTTCCTTCTTTTCAACTGGTTCCATGTAAATGCCGTGTTCTTTCACATCAGAGTTAAATCCAAACCTCATCTACCCAAGCACTGGATTTATCAAAATTTGCTGTTGAAGCTTACAGATAGAGCCATATTTTGTGTCTGGGTTAGGTGAAAGAAGAAATTGCCCTTTTAGATTGAAAGTAAATGGCAAAAAGAAGCATCCAGGCAGAAAATTTCTGTCGTGTTCTGGAATCCCTTCTCCATCAGCTCCTAAACTTTATTTTCGGTCTGTGTGCTCTCCCCACTTTATAATGCACTCATCACAATTAGTATCTGGGCACCTACTAGTAATTCACTTAGCAATGAGACTAATCAATAGTGATTTCTGAAAATCTTTCATTCTTAAATTAGGCTCCTGACATGGGAACTGTGTGGAAGACTTTAAGGTGATGTATGTGGTGGTGATTTACACTCACTGAGAACTGGCCCTGCAAAATAGTAGCTAACAGTGCATGGTCCCTGGGTGAACGTAACCCTCGGAAGATGCTGTGTCTTAACTTACCATGTGGGATCCCTAGAACATGGTTCAAACTCCTGGATGTTTTCCCCATGGGGAGAGAGCGTTCTTGGTTTTGGGAGCCTCTTATTTCTTCCCTTTGTGTTGAGATAAAGTGGAAGTTTGTGTAAAACGAAGAATTGGTGGCACTAAAAGCTAAAATCTTCAGGATTTCTCAAAAAGCAGTAGTGCAGCACTGAGGAAAAGCGGAACGCTGATATTCTGTTGAGGGTTCACCGGCCTGAGAGGTGACCACACTTAAGGTAGAGCAGATTTGTATCTGTACAGTAACTACCTATTTATCAGATACCTTTTTCTGTTCATTACATACACTGGAACTGTAGTGCCTCTCCAACTCTCCCCTGGCAAATGCAATTTTAAAACAAGGCAGAACAAAGAAAAATGTGTTCCTGATATAATTATGCCTTCTGCAACTTAAATTTTAGACACTCAGTTTCATCTCTTACTTAAATGTATCTGTGTATTTTAATAGGAACATTCAGCTATGCTTTTATTAATGCAAAAACATTAAAGCACTATCCCTGAATACTAAAGCCTTAAAGGGCCGTTTCAAACAGAACCTGTCATAAAATGTGCTCTCAAGCGTGTCCCCTTTAAGAGATTCAAGAATTAAATGTTCCCGTATGTGAATTTTATTTTGTACAGCACATTTGCTTTATGGCTACAATTAAGTTAGATGTGCCGATAACAATGTCTGCTTTCCATTTTAAATCGCACATTTCAGACAGTGTGCATTGTTTTATTATCTAATCCACATGCTTTTAATTGCAATTATGGTCCCTTATGAGTCCCCTGGGAGGGCATGATTGCAATTAAAAATGTAATTTAAATGTTAATTAATTACATTCATTTTCTAAACTGGGAAAATTTCATTTATTATTTTCATGTGTTGTGCACTTATCCTAAATGTGTTACCTTCTAAATGTTTTGGTTTTTTTTTTTCAAATTAAGTGTTATGTTTATAAAACAGGGTGTTTAATACCCTTTAAAATTTTGTTAGGATGTTTATACAAATTATTACTTTAAATTAATTGTTTCCAAGCTCGATGCACAATTTATATGTATCATAGAAGCCAGAATAGAGTTGTTTTTTTATATTCTGTTGAAACTACATTAACGTGAGAATCAAAAAAGTTCATCAAGAATATACACTGTTATTGTATGTATACTCTTAGACACTTCTTGCTGGACAGGAGGGTTTATTGGAGGCTGATGCTCAATGACTTTGTTGATTTTTCTTGCTGGTGGTTCACTTAAGACATAACCAGCTAAAGAGGTTGGGTGCCCTCATCGACATGAGCAGACTGAAGTCTAGTATCAGGTTTTGCAACAAGTGTGGCAGACAGAGAGAAAGAGCTTATTAAAAATAGAAGGCAGAAAATCAAAAATCTGGTTTCTTAGAAATGTTAAAATTAAAATCGTGCCATTTCCAAAGAAAATTAATTCTTTCTATTGCCATCCATTTTTTTTTAATATTAACCTGCAACCATGGTGGCCAGAAAAATTATCAATTACACATGAAAGCTGAGATTTGTACAGAATCTCATGACCTTAAGAGCCAAGAACTGATGAAAAATTATCAAATATTTTCTTAGTGATGAGCACTCAGCACTGCTGTGTCAATAGGCTTGCAGAACCAAGCTTATTGCAAAAGTGTAAAAACCTGTCCAGAACCAGCAATATCATGGGCCAGCTTCCTGCTGGTTTTTGCAAGCAGTATTTCAAGTTCAGTATTTGGAATAAGGAAATTCCTTGAAATCTTCTCTGTGCTGGGTGCTTTGGTCTCATCAGCAACCAGTCAACGTGAGCCTGGAGGAGGGAGCTGGAGAGCAGGGCAGGAGTCTTTCCGAGCCCGCACTAAGTCAGGTACTAATGGTTTTGAGTCACTGGCTTCTGTAATTAAAAACTGATTAAAGATATCCTGATCCATCCTATTATCTTTACAAAAGATATTCTCATTACAAATTTGTGGTCAGTGCATTTAAAAAAAAAAAAAAAAAAAAAGGAAACTATGATTTATTTTCTTAGAGGCCATCACAGAACAAACCAATTAAATCAGGAAAACTTGGAATTATGATGTTCTGATAGATTAGCAGCTCTTCTGAAGTGTGAGATGAAGCTGAAGGATACAGCTGAAAGATTTTTATTTTTAACTACTTCTGCTGGTTGTAACCATACAGACATTTTTTTAGAAGGGTTTAAGGGTTAAAAAAAAGTCAAGTCTAAGGAAACTGAAAAAATATCTATTTTTCAGTGAGGCAAGGCTCCGTGTCCACATAGCCCTTTTGATTTACTTTTTAAGCAATTAATTAAATCAAAACGAAAAATAGTTTAGATCGAATCAGCGCTGAGGGTTAGATGGATTTCTCACAGAGGAATTCATGGAGAGCAGGTACAGACACAGGCCACAAACACAGCAGGGTGAGAGGGGCATGGACCCAATAAACAAAGGTTTCATTAAGCGGTTACCAGCCAGGTGCTCACAGGAATTTCACCCAGGTCTGGGTGAATCTCTTGATTCCTGCAGTGCTCGGTGTGTCCCCTTGGTACTTCCAGCCGAGCTTCCCAGTTTGTGCTGCCTGTGCCCCTCATGGTTTCTTTGCCTTTATTGCTCCTCTCAGTGGAAAAGACTGAAGTCAGTGGAGGTAGCTCTGCAGTCTGGGGTTTGTGTGTGAACTGCAGCATTAAACCAGCAAAATAAAGGGAAGACAAGAGCAAGAGCTTTATCACTAGAAAAAAAATTATGCTGCTTTTTTCATTTGTGTCATTAATGAGAAGGAAAAGATTAATTAGTTTGTAACTATTAGGGAAGTCTAAGTCTGGTTTGAGTGAATTAGCCTTTCTATAGAATTTATTTTTTCCTGTTTTACACCTCCAAAGTCACACGTAGTTGTGAAGTAATAAAATCCTGTTGTTTTTTCTCTTTTCACTGATTCTGGAAGGCCCCTAAACCACTGCTCTCCCAGTAGTTCCAGTGACATACATACTGCCATGGAATGCCACGGGAACCCACACATACATTGCACGTCTCTTTCAGGCGTTGGCCTCTGCTTCAGCCATGTCTTACCCCTGATCGGGGGGGACTCGTTATAGATGCACAACTCTGGAAATTCCTCCGTCAGTTTGGGATGCTGTGGTCCATTTGGGGATGAGGAGATCAAAACAATTACATGACTCCTGATAACCCTCATTGACTATCTATTGAAAAAATCAGATTCTAAATAAATTACTGTTGTACTTTTAAAGCTGTGCATGACATGTCCTACTTACTGAGTGACCTAGATAATTTCCATAAATTAACCTCTTTTACCTTCCATTTCCTCTGCCATCCTGCTGCTACCTTCCCACAACTGCTCCATCACTACGTAACTCATCCGGTGGATGGAGAAGACAGTGATGCTGCACTGAGTCTTAAAATGACATTAAGAACTTACCTGCCTAAGTGTTCATTTGCATCTTGCTCACTAGACTTGTCATATAGCTGGGGAGATAATATATTATGAGATGTGTACTGAATTAGCTGTCAATTGTAGTGAAGCTCTCCCTTAACTGTGTGAGGAGAAAGCTCTTGAATGAGCCTCAATCTCGCCTTTTTTTTCAGCTGAGATGTTTCATTTTAGTCACCCAACCCCAGCCAATTTTATTAAGTCTGCTGTCAGCTGTGACCCCTGCTGAGGACTGGCAGGGCTGAAATAGTTATGCTGCCTGATGTCATTTGTAGCAGCTACAGATCCCACTCCTGCTTAGGCACTGAGGGCTCTGCTCCTGCAGAAGCAACCGCTGCAGTTGGAATATCAGGCAAAACAAAAAGGCTTGGGGTAAGAAGCCACGTTGCATTCTCCAGCGCTCTGAGACAGTTGAAGGACTGAGAGTGGCTGTGTGCAGGCAGGTGGGGTCTTTAGTTGGAAAGGTGTGAATAGTACATGCGCTGTGCTCTGACAGCAGCCGGACAGACCGGAGCAAACCTGATCGTGGCGAGGAAGCCGAGCTGGCGTCGCACTGCCGGCCTCATCTGGGCAATGAGTCAGTGCTTGTGCCAGATGTGGAGTCAGTGCTTCTCCCATACCCATGGCAGCATCACCCTGAGGTGGTGTTTCCAGTGATTAGCTTGTTTTGGGAAGTCCTCTGCTCTGCTTGACAAGCAAAAAGAGCAAGTCTCATTGTCTTTGTTGGGCACAATCCCTGCGTATGAGTGGGAACTGCTCTGCTGCTGGTATAGGGCCGAGCACTGAAATAAAACTGCACTCTTCCCAGTTTGTGGCTAAATGCTTTGCTGGGGTGGCTGTGGAGCTGGCTTGGGCCACCATTTTTATGGCAGTAGAAATGCTTTAGGTATAGTTAATCCTAGACAGACCTCCTTTCCATCAGGTGGTGAAGCCAAAGTTAACGGACCAGGAGAGCACTCTTCCTGTTAAACACCAAATCTGTGTACCATCCGTATCAGTTTCCTTACCTGGAAGGAAGGTAACACTTGCAAAATTTGATTCACATTAGTGACTGCAACTTAACTACCATTATTTTAATTGATGAAGATATCCTCAAAGCTCAGTGGGGGACAGCTGCTCTATCCTCTCCTTTTTCTATGCAGATGTGCACAGGTCATGGCCTCCCTGAGCAACCTGCCTGGTAGTAGTGATGTTGAACTTGGTGCACCATGTCCCTTAGCTACATTCGATGCCTTCACACCCTGCAAGGGAGATTAATGTGAAGAGAGAGAAGATAGACCTAAAAGTTAGAAAATCCAAATGGACTGCCTGAGATCACAGCATATTATATTCTTTACAAGCCAAAGAAAGTTTAAATCCTGGAAGAGTGATACTTTATCGTCAAGGTAACCAGAATAGGTTCACCAACAATTTACGTGGCTCTTAAGTCTATTTACATGCTTGTTTACTTGGCTTTTCTCTAAAAGGAAAAAAATAGTTACCTTAGCAACTGCCTCATCACATGGTGCTGAGTCTTCCTTTGCTATCAAGTATCTTCTGCAAAGAGCAGACCCATTTCATAAGCACGTCTGCTTTATATCCAGTAGAGTCTGGGGATAGTCTGTGCATTCGTTTCTGGTGTGTTTAAGAGCAAAATACTACATCCTAGATGAGCAGTGAGGTGCATTTGTGCCTCCTTGGCTTTGGGAGAACTGTGAGATTCCAATGCCAAGGCAGACATGGGGGAGCAGTGCAGGCCAGGAGGTGACAGGGATGTGGACGTTCTCTTTTGGAATGGAGGAGAGGTTAGCTCTGCTGCACCACAGCGTGGGTGTTGGCCCGTTTTATTTACTAGATATCACCATCGAGGATCATTCCTCCCCTACTCAACCCACCTCACCCCTTAGATCCTACCTTCCTTGACAGAGAAAGTTTAAACAAAAAGTACGAATCCCAGGATGGTGGGATGTAGATGCATCCTGGGGTAAGGAGTCATCAGGCTCTGCATGTCAGTTGAGTGCAGAGTTTGCTGCTGCTTCTGTCCCCTGATACGTTTCTGGAGTTTTATATGTAATCACCTTCTGCTCTGATCAGCAACGCATGCAGGGAAGCAGGGGTAAATGAGATGCCAGTCCTCCTTTTTCCTTCCTTGCCTTTCTTTCCACAGAAGATTTTGACCTGAACTCTGAGCGAGCATACTGCTGCCTGGGCAAACTCCCAGAAGTTCAGCAGACTAAGTCACCAACTCAGGCAGTGTTTCTGTCTTTATTTTAACAGTGTTTATGAGAGAGCTGCTTCCTCAAATACCCTCATTTTATTTGCTTTACTTGCTCATTTTATTTTAATTTGCTAACCACATAGAGACTTGAGAGTGACTGACTGCAAGGAAACTTATTCTAGAAAATAATTCAATTTCCTTGAGTGATCACGACCAGATTTTTTAGGATAGTTAAACATCTTGAGATGAAATCCAAGTAGGATTTTCAAAAGAACCTCAGCAGATTAAGACCTCGATTCCTTTTTAACCTACTTAAACACTTGTAAAATGCTGTTAAGATTCTACCTGCACTACAGTTTTCCTAAATACCTTTGAAAACTTAGCCCTTTTTTTTTGCATCTGCATTCCCCCAACTACCTTTGCCTTCCATTTCTCAATCCTTTTCCACCTCTTTTTCCAAAATCCTGACGTGATATTCATCTCCACTCTTGCTGTGCTCTTTAGAGTTTTTTTAATAATGTGACTTGCATTATTTTCATCTCTTTTAACCTTTTATTCATTTTATTACTGCTCTATCCTAATGTAATTTAGCTTGCACTTTCTTTATAGCACAAACCTAACACACTGTTATAAGCCCATTTACTAGAAATCAGGTCTATTGCAGTTTGCATATTGCAATATTGCAATAACTGTGCTAGTGAATGATAACAATAATAATTGCTTTATACAGCTTTTTAGCACAGAAGTATTTTCCTCCCTTTGAATCCTCAGGGTCTGAGTCTGAGGCAGCCTAATGGCCTGATCTCTACAGCAAAAGACTTATCGACCTGGAGTTTCCAAACCATATTTCAGCCTCCCTCTGGAGAGTGACAGGTATCCTTTACTTACGGGGAAAGCCTCCCTTCCAGCCTGGCACCTTCACAATCCACCACATCCCTGTGCACAACTGGTCCATCAATTCCCCTTGCTATTGACAGAGCTGCAGGGCCGTGGGAAGAGGAGCTCACTCCAGCAGTGCCACCGTGCAAGGACCTAGTGGGGGGGACATAGCAGTGTCCCCAGCACAGATAAATGTTGATTAGACAGCTGAGGAGTTGAGTGTCCTGAATAGAGAACTTCAGCAAATTTGCTGACTCCTTCGCATTTTGAGGTTAATGGATTATTTCATTTTGGCCTAATCTGCCCAGCAATGCTAAAATCAATATTAAACTTGGCCTGTCGCTATACCATCCTCCTGCTGTGAGCACATTCTCCAGACCACACTAGCACTCGGAAAGTGCTGAGATTCAGTAGTACAGCTCTCACCTCAGATCTGGCACTGGCATCTGGTGTCTTTCCACAAGGAAACACCCGGAGCTGAGAGGACATGTGCAGAGCATCCTGTGCCTCCTACCCACCTTGTCATGTTCTTCATCCAAGGCAACTCATTCATCGAAGCAGAGAGCAGCCTAATCCTAGCACAGACTGAAATATTTTGGAAATGATCCCTGCAAACTAAAACAGCCACAAGCACTGCATGCAAGAGTAAAACACTGGAGACAGCAGCTTTTTTTTTTTTTTTTCTGGAAATCCTGTAGCAGGTTCTCTCGTGTTTCACGCTGCCTCCAAAATGGGAGTGGGTGTATTTACTTATTTACATACTAATGACAACCAATAATAAATAACATTTCCCACCCAAAAACTTCAAAGGCACAGCCAAAGTGGGCCAGCTATTTAAAAACTTACTCCCACTTTTTAGGATGAGAAAGAGGTGAAGTGAGTAGCCCCAAAGCAGGTCTATGGATTTACTCCTATACCCTGACTCCTCAACTGCCAAGCCCCAGAGCCACAGTCTCTTTCTTTTTTACTCTTTTTAATATCTAACTATAAAAAGGGTTTTCACTGAGTTGTGTCCCACTCACTCAGCAATGTGTGGCACTTTTTAGGGTATCCTTCAGGAACACTTGGCTGATCTCCAGCTGCTTGCTTGCTTTTGTTGCTTTGTTTGTGCTTTCTTTTCTCTGAGTCATTTTTTTCTTTGAAGTTTCTAAAGCACCAATGAGCAAAATAGAGCCACTTTGCCAGATTTTTCCCTTTGTAAGGTGTAGCTGGCAATTTGGCACAAAATGACCCAGTAAGCCGCACATCGGCTGGTGAGATGATTGTGATTTAGGTGGTGGAGACACATCACGGCTGTGTTTGGTCCCCCAGCTCCCCACACCAGCACCACAGCTCCGACTGCCTGGTGCTGCCTGGGTGCTGGGAGGAGCAAGGGTCTTGCAGTCAGTGCTGGATACGGACTGGGCTTGGCTTTCGAGATAGTTTGCTGCAGATTTCTTTTGTGGGCAGACTTGCCTTGGGACAATTGCTTTTGTGCTTCAGTTTAGCCTATTTTTAGTTTTCTCTGTCAACCTTTCACCTCTTTAGGATCATTCTCCAGGGAAGAGACTATTTCTTATGCTATTTTTGAAATTAATATCATGGGTCTATTTATACAGTGCAACAGAAGATGCACCTTCCACTGGAGACATGCACAATCGTTTAACCCATTTTCTGTGCATTTCAGATTTGAAACCTTTTCCCTCTGCTGTGAGACTTCTCTTGGTTACAGGCCATGCACAAGCTATCTCATTGTACACCTTGCCCTGAGGCATCCTGGAACTGGCCCCATGGTATCAACCAGGAGGTTCTCCCGCCTTTGTGCTGTCTGGCACTATGGTTACAGAAAATCTTGCCCTGCATTTAGTGCACAGCATGTTCCCTCTTCCCTGCTGTCTTGAGGCAGCCATAACATCTGTAAAGTGTCCTCATCTCCCCACCCCATCGTCACTGCGTCAATACTTATGATTGCAGACCCAAAGGGTCATGCCTCTCACCCAAAACAGGATGATGCCACGTAACGCAGACCCTTGCTTATGTACCATCCTTCAGCCATGACATTTTAGATTCCTGTGATTATCTCCAGCCAATTAGCAACTGCAAAACCTCTTTCTCTCATACATATATTTGCTTATATGCTTTCCTTTCACTGAAACTATCTTTAAAGGAAGCACAGGGAAGGCTACCTATGTCTAGAAAAGCCGAAAAGTCCTTATCCTCCTTTGTAGTGCTGTGCAGGAGTCTGGGGATCTGTTCTTCTGTGCTTCCTTGGTACTTTTGTAGTTTCTTGTTGTACACTTAGTCTGGAGACAACTGCTGTGTGACTAACTCCTTTCACAAGTCACCTTTGTCTCATCACCCCTTGGGTTTTTTTCTGGCTGATGGTGTGTCAGAGGAAGAGTGATCTGTGCTTCAAACGTGGCTCAGGAGACTAAGTTGCTATTGCCAGCTGGTTCAGTGCCCTGCTGACCTTCACCAAGCCATTCAACTTGGCTCTGTCTCAGTTTCCCCATCTGTAAGGGGATATGAACGTTTGCAGAGCACTTTGGATTGTTATTAATTCTTCATAGAGTATCTGAAATGTGGTGAACACTTTAAGATGCTATAAAAGTACAAAGTATTACTATTAAACTCAGGAGGAGGAAGTAGCAGGCCCACAAGGTGCTTCCTTCATCAATCCTTCAGAGGAAAGTCCTTATCTTTATGACCTAAACACAGAATTTTTATTCTGCTCTTGTAGAGGGTTAATGGGTGTATTTTAAATAAAGCTCTTCTGACCCAAGCTGGAGGAACACCATCAAAATGAATGAAGCTGATGACATCTTAAATTTTTCTTATGCATCTCAGTCTAAAATAGAAAGTAGAATTGCTTTGCACGCCGTGCGACGGTTTTTAATCTGCAGCGGAAGGCTCTGCTGAAGTCACTTGCAATCGGCCCTTTCCTCTTATCCTCCAATAAACAGTAGACACAGGGCGACTATAATGGCTTGACAATAGTTGCACACCCTGGGGTTTTACTGCTCTCCTGAAAAAAAAAATAAAATAAAGAATGTCATGGACAAATGAATGTTGACAGTGGCCATACCAAACAATTGAAGAAAAAATTGCAGTTTTATACGTATTCCTGCTCCCTTTGTCAATACTTTAAAGATGGTTCTTATTTCAGAGCAGGTATTGATTGTGTATAGGTTAGGCCCCCGGTTCCATTTGTCATTTCTGATATTATAGCGTGTTATCGTTTAAAGCTGTAATGGGAGAGGTGGCTGAGCTTAAAGCAAGCTGGTTGTCTGAAGCTTTGATAAATGGCTAGATGGTCTTTGTTTCTGCAGCAGTGAGCAGTTGGCTGCTATTTGCTTTACCTTTTATCCAAGAATAACTGTGTGATGGGTTCTGGAAGTGAACAGTATCATTTTGTCAGATGTGGTTCAGAACTAGCCGGGTGGTCCTAGCAAAGCAGCTGAGGGATTTTTAACACCCGACAGGATGTGAGCAAAGGCCCTGTATAAAACTGAAACAATTCTGGCTCCACATGGCTGCTTTGGTCGAAAAGTTCTCAGAGTTGTTTTTTAAGGTGAGAGGACAGGAAATGCTGGGGGTGGGGCAGGGAGGGATGGTGCTTTTAAAAGCAATTCTATTCATATGGAAGGATCTTACGAGAAAGATCAGAAGACAATAGGTGGATTAGATTTCTTTGATGAACTAACAAACTTGCAAATTTTTTGCAGATCTAAATAAAAGTTCTGCCTTTCAGATGCAGTGAACAGCCCCACCCCAGCTTCTGGAAATCAGGCCAGTACAGTGTTTGTGCCTGGGGGTCGGCCGGATTGTGGAGAGAGGGAGGTAGAGCACTCTCTTTGAATTCTTTCCCTCTGCATCGCTTACATTTCTCAAGGTTTTGGTATTGCTTTCACGAAATCACATCTGTTCATCAAACTCCAAGTGCAGGGTTGCTTTGTATCTCAGTTCCACTTCATTTGAATCACCAAGAGTCTGGAAATGGTAAGTGGTCCTTTTCCCAGCAACAGACACATGTAATGTCTTGGCCTTGCAGAACCTTCTATCAGTTTTGGGTTCACAAAACTAAGATGACACCTATGGATGTTTCATGTCCTTATTCGACTGAGTCAGGCAAGTTCAATTTATAATTTGAGTTTAGCCCAATGCAATACCAAGGTCTGCCTCAGACAGAGTTGAAGCCTGTTCTAAGCCAGTGTTTATAAGCAAATGGGGGTCTGAAGTTTTATCTCAGTGGTTTGACAGCTCAGCTGTAGCAAGTCCATGCTCATTCACTCTATGGTTGTGTGGGGGAGAGTCTTCAGTGCAGCTTTGGAGCACTTCTCTGCATTGCTTCTGAATCTGTAGCAAGGTTGGCTCTTGAGCCTTTGGGTACCTACCCATTGATAATCTATGAGTGAGCGTTCAGACTACTTACTGTTCATGCATCTAGTAGGCTGAAAATGTACCTCTTAATCCTATCACTGAGGTTGAATTGCCTGGACAAGTAGCAGCAGATTGAGTCCATCGGTTCTTTTACAGAAAGCACAAAAGGCTGCTCAACAACCAAAATAGGTCAGACTTCAGTGCAGCTCACAGCATGATGGTGGGGGAGCTCTGCTTTTGTGTCTGTATGAGGAAAGAAGTTACCTTTCCTGGCATGGAAACAGAAATAAACAGAAAGGTTAGAAGTCAATTTTGCAATTCTTAGTCCTACAAGTAATACCAAGATTCACCAAATCCTTGTTTTTCTGTGAGATTCCTCTTAGCTTTTAGCTTGTGGTAAGCTAAGATATATACAGCAGAAAAAGTTGATGGCACACAACCATGCATTTGTAGGACTGACAAGAAAACAAGGATAGAAAGCAAGTAGAAACGAAACCTATGCAGAAGATACGGGGTCTCTGTAAAGGAGGAACCACATTGCCCTTCATGCACCTGGTGATACAAGCCAAATCCAGGCTTCTGTGGCTGTTTGAGAAGGCTTAGTCAAGTCTTGCACCTCTCATTCATCGTGCCTCCCTGCTGTTCCTGGCTTTGTCCAGCGCTATAGATGTAAAAGTATTGCAAGAGGGATATTTCTGACTGTGCAGCACAGTCCAACACAAATAAACATCATCTCAGGAGACCTGGCTACCCATTTTCTAGTCCAAACTGAGGATCAGATAATAGACAGCCCTGGTGTTTTGGATAACACCTCACACCTCCTGTTGTGTTGAGTGTGCACTGGAGGTCACTTTGCACTCTTAGCAAAAACAGACTGGTTGTGTCCCTGGCCAAAACATCCCCGTTCACAAAGCTATGCCTTCTCTGGGCCCCAAAGATGACTGAATTTCAATGAGGCTTTATTCTTCAAAATGAAAGGTGCTGTCTAACAGTAAAATATTGTTCTATTAAATTCAGCCCATGGCAGATCCACTACTGAGGGCTATTGAGGCAAATAAGAGCAGGGTGATGGCAGTGTGTGGTCATAAAGTTGCAGTATTCAAAAATGTAGAAAAAGCAGGTTGTCAGATTTCAATAAAGCAGTGGAAATGAATAGATACATCTTAGAGCTGGTTGCTTCCTAGTGGGATGGAATTTGAATAATAATATCACACTTGAACCAACATCGGGCTGGATTAATGGCCGGCACAGGCAGAGCACTAGTATGGTGAAGCTGCGGCAGCAGCACCACTACTCTAGGTGTTACTAATGATACAGAGCAATGCTTCTGCTTGTTTGCACACAGAATGAAAAAAAAAATAGGGGAGGAGGAATCTGGGAATTATTGCTTTAAGCTGCAATCTTCAACAAAGAAATCTTGCCATTCCAAACTGTCTAGACCTTTAAAAATAAAAGATGTGCAGTATTTACAATGCTCTTCAGTATTCATGAGGCTTTGCTGCTTGTTGTAAGGCGAGATGAAAACAATACTCAGTAGATTTTCATAAGTGACACACAACTGTAAGATTGATAGATGATGTGGATTTAATGTATGTGGAGTTCAGCGCCAACATAAAAGCTGTGATGTACCCAAACACGGGGTTTATTAAATCCCTGTTTCCTTAAATGATCATCCAAAGCCTTTCACCACTTTCTTCCACCAGAAAATAAAGGAAAGAAGGTAGAAAAAAGAGAGGAGGGGGTTGGGAACCCAACTGAGGGATTCCCCTTAGTTTTGGTAGAGAATTACAATATCAGAACTGAAAGAGACAAATATTTAGACACTCTCTCTGCATAGAGATTAATGTGAGAGTCAGATATACATGGAACCCACTTAAATTGATGTGATTTAGTTATGAATGGTTAAACATAAGTATTCTCTGTCAAATGCCAAAACCTATTGTATTAACCCTTTCCTCTCCCTAGCCCTCCTCTATAGCCTCCTAAATCTACCAAATGCTTCTTAGAGCTCAGGGGTCCTCTCCCCAACCACTCTGCACAGCAGGGCCCGAGTACAGCACAAAATCCTTCCCAGGAGAGGACCTGGTGAGTGTATCAGGTGGATGCATGGCAGCTCCTGCCTCCTCTCCCCCTGGGCTAGACCTGCTCAAAGTGGGAGAGCTGTGCTGGGGGAGCAAGGGCAAAGTGAACTACGCTGCTTCAAAAGGGGATGGAGTTGCTGACTCCCAGAGACAGCCTTGGCTACGCTCACCCTCCAGTCTGGTTGGGACCTGTACGTCAGCTGCCGTAACCATCGTCTTCACGAGGCATTGCCTGAGCGCCTTTGCTAATCTGAAACACCGCTTCGCCCTTAGTCTGACATCAAGTGGATTGTTTTCTCTTTCACTCCAACTTCACCCATCAAGTCGCATTCTTCTGAGTTAGGGTTGACTTACGCAGTGTCCCAAATCCTCTTGAAAATGATTCCTGAGTTGCTTAATTTCCACTGTCTCTAGGGGTGCAACACACACGCACTCCTTGATAACAGCCATGAGTAACATTTTCTGCCACTTCTTTAACAAAGGTGTGTTTGCGTCTTAGTGGAACATTTTGCTTAGTTTCAGGGTCATTTCCTGTGACAGCTGAATGTCTGTCTTCTTTATCACCTCAAGATTTAGCGAAATGATATAATTAGTATAGTTGTGCTCCTTAACCCAGCCAGCTGTGCTGGAAATAGGGCCATTTCAGCACAGCTGAAAGGAGCAGATACCATGAAACTGAACTCAGGCTTTCTGCTCTGGACCAAATTTGACCATTTTAGAAACTAGTAATATTACCATTGTGTTTATCCCTTGGTGTGAACCATCCTCTGGACTGGTTAGTGTGCAATCAAATATTTGCTGTTCATTCAGACTCTTGGAAGCTGATATTTGGATGTTTCTCCCATTTCTTGTGCAATATTAAATGTATTACAGCAGTGTCCTGTGCTGGTCTTGAAAGGTAGAGATAATATTTGTCCTTTGGGGAAGTAAATGATAGAAGTGCTGCTGCTGTGTCTGCAGATGGTAGGTGGTGCATCTCAGTAGCCATTAGCCTTCATGTGGGTGCGCGCAAGCGGCACCAGAGATTAAGGAATGATTTCCTCTTTCTGGCCTGCAACTGGTAGGATTTCTTCTCACCTCTAGCATAAATTTGAAAACATTAGATGGATGGACTTCCCTACCAGTTCCAGCAACTTTCTGTTACAGGTGTATCATGATATACAAACACGAGCCGCTTTCATAAGCTCATCAAGCCCAGATTTCCACGTGGCCCCCGAACAAGTCACGGTATTTCTTGGTGTCTCAGTTCTCCGTAAGGCAGAGATGACAGTCCTGTCTTTGTTTGGCCTCTGAAGATTGGCATCTCTGCATAGTGCATCCAGTGCCTAAAACAACAAGGCTCTCACCTTGCTTGGGCGTTCAGCTCTGACAATAATAAGACGAAATTAAGAACAGGCACAAAAAATAAGAAAGCTAAGTGCTAAATAATGAGGAGGTTAAGAGCAGTGTTTATCGGGTTTACTTTCCAGTGCAGGGCTGTGGCAAGTGCACATCCGAGTGCTTTTCCCAGGGAGGTAACCTATCACGGATGTGGCTTGAACTTTTATTTGTGATTTTCATGAGCCTTCCAGCGCGGTGCCTTCCCTACACTGAGGTGACTACTTTGAGTTCGCTTTTTTAATTAAGGTTCTGTATTGTAACTAGTCAATGTACATTATTGGGAGAATGAATGTCAATGCCAGTGCTTTTTCTTTCTCTCCTTTATCTTTGTCAATGATTCAAAGACATGATTTATGGTTAGTCTCCGTCTTTCAGGATCATCCATCAAGCGCTGGTTTCACTACAGGGCTCGAAGTTGTAAATCATGCAGAAAGGCTGTCACTCATCTCATTTAACCCTTTAAACACAGGGATGGAAGAGGAGGGCTATTCTTCACAGAGCTGTAAGAAACAGCAATAAAATGGCCATAAAATTGATGAAGTTAGACTAATCAAAACAATTAATTTTCCTTTTAATGCAATAATTATTACGAGGGACAATTAAAAAAACAAGGCATGACTCCACCCTTCAGGTTCATTCTGAGAACCTGGAAGACTTCAAGGCTCCATAAAATATGTCACTTTTTTTTTGTTTTCTGTTTTGAGTTCCTTTCAGATTTTTTAATGTCCATTACAGACGTGAAGAGCTGAGCTTCACTTTAGAATCAATCACACACTACTGATCATGACCTTGCAGTGACTAAAGAAGGAGTGCAAAAGCCCATTAGCAGCTGCTATTTTCAGCTCTGTAAATTAACGGTTCTTTTTCTTCTCTCTCCTTTTCCCCACTCCACCCCTCCCTTTTTTTTTTATCTTTTTTTTTTCCCTTTCTTCCTTTTTTTGGACAGGAAGACAGCAAAAAATGAAATATGTAAGTGGCATGGGAGCTTCTACACTTAGCCTTGTCTCACAGGCTTGAGGACTGGTGACAGCTTTGGCCAAGTGGCTGATTGCTTCTCCATGTCCTCCCCTGCCAGCCTGGGCTGCCGCTCCCAGGTCACATTAAGCACTAACTTTTCAGACAATGCCTCCACCTGCTCCGAGTGCAAAGCCAGGGAGACTGGCATTAAATAATGAGGTGTCTTTCTTTTTTTATCTCGCTATTTTATTTATTTTTTTTTGGCTCAAAGTGTCAGAATTTGGTAATAGAGGGTTATTAATGAAAAATATATGTTTGGGGTCTATTTGTTTAGATTCTGCAGTGACTTGATGGCAATTTTATCCCTGAATTATGTATGGCTCTGTTTTGCCTAGGCAAGCTGATACAAACAACAAATATAGTTAGAAAAAGATATATCAGTAAATAAACTGAAAGGTTGTAAAATATGAATGTTTATCATCCAGACGGTGCCGCTTCTCTTCTTTTTTACATGAACTCTACTTGAGATGGTATTTAGGAGCTTGGGACTTCTTCTGTTCCAGCAATCTGTGCAGCTTGTCACAAAAACAAATGACACCAGAGGGAACCTTGTCTTACACTGTATTCTTTTGCATGAACCTCAGTCTTCCTAAGGTGCTCATAATTTAAATTTATATCTTGATTTATTGGAAGATAAGATCCTACCCTTCTTGCCTTACAGCCCCATGCTCCTTTTAACCCAGGCTCCTTTCCTTTTCCATTTCTGGATTAGCACTGGCTCATGTAGCTCCAGGTGAATGGGAAATTCGGAGCACCAGACGAAGGTGTGCATCCAGGACGACGGATCCTGCTTTGTTGGGCTGAGGGCAGCCAGAGTGCCCCACTGGCAGGCAGAACGAGCTGCAGCCTCCCAAATTCCTTCCCTGTGTTAGCCCTGGTGTACAGAGCTAATTCCTGCTCTAAAGAATAACACCTGCCACTGCTTTGTGAGCCTTGTCAACGCTCTGAATTTGTAAACATGTCTTTTCCTGCATCTTACAGAGTGTGTGTCTGGTGAACTGAAAGTAACTTTGGGGGGAACAAAGGACAAGATGTGTAATTGATTGATGGGATTAAGAGAAACTTTTAATCCTTCATCTAGGAGATAAACTCTTATTTTTTTAAAATATCATCCATTGCAAACATCATGATAAATTATCACTTGTTTTATTCTGGACTAAAGCCTTATCCCACAGGGATCTCCAAGAATTTCTGCTGCTAAAATAAAGCATAGTGGAAATTATAATTTTAGCATCTCTCTGCAGTCTTAATTAAGACTGTTCTTCTGATATAAAGCTGTGGTGTCTAATTACCAGAAAACTGTCAGAAAGTAACTTCCAAAAACCCTGTATCACAAAAGAGCTGGGAAGACTAGAAACATTTATTCAATTATAGATTTATGGTGCTAATAGATTTATCTTTTTTTTTTAAATTACTACTACCTTCAGAAGCATGTAGAAACTCTGCAGTGCAGAACTATTAGTTAACCTACAGCAATCAGGAATCCACTTTGAGACTCAGTTCAAGTTCCTGGTTTTTGCCTACTGAGCATGTGCCATTGCCTCAGAAAGACTCACATTTAAGATAAAATCTACTCTTTCATTTGCCAAGAAGTCAGCAGAGCCTGTGCTTGCTCATTACTGGTCTGACCTGGAAAGCTCATGAATCTCAGGCGAGTTTTGATGACCACCTTCCTAGTCATGAGACCATGACTGAGCTGGGAGTTTTGATTTTGTTCCCGGTGTATTTTGTAGCTTTACCTGCTGAAAGTCCCTTTTCTGAGATTTGCATAAGGTAAAAAAAAAGGAGAGGTAATATGATGAATGCTGACAGGTACATTTGCTACAATTGATTAAACACTTTTGCCATCCTTACGATTTTCTTTCACCCGCCTCATCTCTTGCCAGAGAGAGAGGTGTGAGTGACTTTGTCATTGACATTAAACAGTTGTATATACTTCTAGCTGCAAAATGCTATCCCCAGAGTTTGTTTACTCGATCTGTATTTCCAATCAGTGCAGAAGGTTTACTAAAGCAGTTCATTACTGATTTATTTATGATGTATTTAGATAGCAAATATGGTTCTGTCAGCAGTTGCTGGCTAAACAGTGTTGACAGACATTAATAGCATATGGTATAGGAATGGAATTATGATCTTTAAGAGTCTTTGTGTCTCAACATACATTTGCAGTTTGCATTTTTCCTAGGTAGAGAGACAGAGAACTTCCAAACAGGAGAACAGTGTTTCTTTTTCTATTTGTAACCTTTGGGGTTTGTTGGTGGTGACATTAAAATCTTCTGTGCCTGTTTAGCTGTTCAATTTAATGGAAGACAAATTCTCCCAAAGGTTTAATTTACTCTCACAAACTGAAATCACTGCATTCTCACCATGGGAAATGGCCTTAATTTTCCCAGCCTTCAGTATACATCAAGCATATAATTCATTTCTCCCCCCTCAATACTTCCCTCATTAGAAAACAAAGTTTTTGATATTTAAATGCTACATAGTTTAAGTTGAGAAACAGATCTTCTCAGTCCCATAAAGTGCATTTGCAGACATGATTGCTTCTCTCTGACAACAACAGATTTCTATAGGGTGGAACTGAAACACACTTTAATTTTTGACCTTTAATTGTCTGCTTCCACTAACACTGGCATTTTTACCAGTGTCAAGGAGAAAAAGTGGAAAACGTGGCTGTTCATTGAGGAAGGAAGAACAAGTAGTGGTGAAACCACTTCATGGCAGTTGATACTGGTTGGTGAGACTAAATTGTATTGGGAAAGGACTAGGGAGGAAGATGAATTTCATGTGAGAGGTTGCCTCTCAATCACATGAGGACAAACAAATGGGGAAATAATATGGGAAATCATCTCATCCTTCTTTTTAGATTAATGATAACAGAGGAGATAAAGTGGAAATATACTGTTTAATTTCCAAAGTAATGGGCAACATTTTGCCTTCCATAAAATAGATTTAATCACCAAAAAAATCCTTACTGGAGTTAGATTGCATTTCTGTGGGATAGGCTGGCCTCAGAGCTGTTCTTCAGAGTCCCTGCTAACAAATACTGAAAGTTACCAGGTAAAAGAAAAGGAAGAAGTGATCTGATCTCAGGTCATAGAGAACACCACCAGAGTGTAGATGTGTTATTTGTTAGGAGTGTGAGGGCTTCTGAATAACAGTGACATGAATGATTTTTTTTTTTCCCATTACCATTATTTTTGATACATCGTTAGAGAGTTTCAGGTGTAGACATTTGCTACTTCCAATGCTATTGGCAGCAAAAATTGAATATATATACATATATATATACCCATCAAAAAAACCCAAAAAAACAACACCAGCAACAAGAAGAGGTTCTGTACAGAGAGAGCCAAGAAGAATAAATCATTGAGCCAGTTCTTACTCTACCTAAATCCATTTGCTTCAAAAGAATTTCATCAGTAAGAAATGTATCCTATTGTAAATGGAAAAGTTAATATGCCATTAATATCTGAAAAATAATTGGAAATGAAACTTAAAAGTGGGCAAAGCAGACTCCAGGTTAGTCAGGCTTTTCTCATTAATGCATCAAGCTTGGTAGACCCCAAGGGCTGGTTGAAATAAGCTGACCCTGTAGGTAAGCACTTTCTGCATCTTGCAGGTTTTCTACCCCAGTGGCTCTGCTAGACCACGGCCATCGTGACGTCTGCTAGCATGTGGCTGCTGACAGCTCTGGCACAGGCCTCCTGAACAGGATCTTTGGAGGACTTTTCTGTTTGAGCAAATGCTTTGTAGAAGGGCTGTTGATGTGGCATTGCTGCCTTGTCTGGGGGCATTAGTGCTGCCGCCGGGTTGCACTGGTGGACCAAAGACATTAGACAGTGAGCGAGTTGCCAAGAGATCTAACTTGTTTAAACTAAACTTCTCTGAGGCAGCAGCAAAAATGGCCGGTTTTGCTGGTTCTTCTCCCAGTGAGTGTTTAAAGACTCTTGTTTGTAAGGGAAAGACTACTAAAACATAGTGAATTCTTAACTGAGTTAAAAGCACTTTCAGTCTTTCTGAATCTTCTTATTTTAAACATGTTTTTCTCTCTTTGTGCGACAGATTTCCAATCAGTATAAGGGAACTAACTGCACAGAAGGAGCAATGAACTGGCAGTATGATACATGTTGAAAAATTCAAAAATTCAAATACAGTCTAGTCAAATTCCAGCTGTGCATTTGTGGATATGTACAGTAATTAGCCCATATAGAGAAGGCAAATTGGTAGTCGTTCAAGACAAACCTTGTGCAGGTACTAGCTAGATCTGTGACTTGCTTTGCCTTCATTTACATTTTAGCCTAGATTGATAAACACATTAAAAATTCATTTTTTTTTAGAGTGTTATTCCTGGTAGAAAAAGTATCAGCCAGAAATGCTTAAAAAAGGGAAGTATTGTTTGGATTTGAACCTAGTGGATAAACTGAAAGTCTTTAGACAGTTTATAATGAAGTGTTGTTGGCCTCTGGTCTCTAATAAATGCTTCAATTTTATAGCTCCAAATCAACTTTACCCATAAAATCTCAAAGGACTTTCTCTACTTAGCAAATCAACCAGGACTTACCATCCATACCTAGCATATCCTTATGTATTATCAAAAGAGCTGTGCAGACCTAAGCTTATAAAAGTCCCACTGATAACATTTTTTTTTTTTGAAGTTTTACTTTCACATTATCAGTATTTAGTCCAGAATCTGTGTTAGAAAAAGTGCACAAGATTTTTTGTCATGAATAATTGGATTATTGAGAGCAAAAGGATTTTACCGGTGTGATGTCCAATCCTCAATAAAGTTATTTGGTGGGTTTCTCTTCAAGAAGTAGTCGAGTTAATGTGTGAATTGTTCCTTTTGTTAAAAAGGTCAACATTTCTCCATTTTTACTATCATTGTGCTTACAACTTACGACTCCTTATTTCTAGACAATTTCAGTCATTCCTTCAGGGATCTTAATCAAACTATAACATACTGTCAGGATATAAACGTGGCTTGAATATGGATGTAAATGGAATGTGCAAAACCCCTTGTAATGCTTTATTTTCTAAATAGTCTCTGCATCTATTTTCACCACAACTTTAAGAAAGTAGACTGTTTTTTCTTACCAGTTCTTTCTGAATGCCCTGATAATAATCCTGCTCTGTTCTTCCTCCTGATTCCCAATGGAATTTTGAGGAAAAATCTTATACATGGATTTTCCTATTGTCAAACAGGTTAACCCTCTGTTCACGTTTTAAGGAAACCTTCTCGGACTGATCTCTGCTCTGCACTTGTTTCATTTGATTTATCTTCTGTTGTTTGTAGTTTCACTGATCACTTTCTTATTACTTTTACACTTCCATCCATTTCAGTTTTGTATTCCTTTTCCAACGATTTCTTACACTGCCCCTGCCACCTGCTCCCACCTGATGAATTGTCTGCTCAAACTGTTGATCTTGACCTGGCATGGTCTCTTCTACAGAAAATAAATGGTGCCACGCCGACACGTAATGATGCCTTAATAAACATCCCAGGTACATTTACTCCTCTGCAGAAGAGCAGAGCTCAAATGGTAGCGTCCCAATTGCATGCTGATGCCTGAGAGGCAGTGAAAGGGAAGAGGCAGGAAATTAAAATGGAGAAGTTTTACTCTTTGTATGTATTTAACTACACTCGAAAGTTCTCTGGACCTTTTTTTTGCAAGTTCTTGTCTGCACTTACCCTTGTGATTGCTAGAAACAGCAATAAATATATTTCAATTCTATAAACATTTTAAATAGCTGCTGCTTTTTTTTTTTCTTTTCTTTTTTTTAATGGATTGTTTTACATTTGGGTTTGCCTGCAGCAGCAGGTCTTTTTTCAGAAAGTCAGTATTATGAGTAATTTAGTAGAGGTCAGATGCCCTCTGTTGCTTTTCCATCCCAATCTAAGAGAAGCCCCAGAAAAAAACTAATGTAGGGAAGTTTATAAAGTTTGTTTATTTTGTTAAAGTTGGATAGTAGAGACGGTTAATCCAGATCTTTCAGGTCTTTCAGGATTTTAGAGTCTGGATTTCTGATCCACTAGACTGCTTTGCGAATTCCTGCAGGCCTTAAATCCGGTTCTGCTGGATATAATATATAGCTTTTTTGTACCAAGTGAGGTCCCTCGCTTCAGCAGTGGTTGCATCGTGATACCTGTGCTGAAGAAGTCATTTCTGTCAGTAAGTGACCTTCCTGATTATTGGATTTTTTTACCATAACTCATAGTTGTTATTTCTTGCTGAGATTCAGGAAAAGCTGATCCTGTGCAGCTGTAACCTCCTGTTGTTGCTGCCTGGTTTTTTTATGCTTTGTCCCATATGATAAATTTCAGTTATCACTTAGGACAGGGCAGGAATGCAGCACTGAGACTGTGGTGATTATGATCTGTAAATGATCTGTGTACTGGCCCTGGATCTAAGCCCTTCCTTGGATCATTTGAAACACAATTTAAAAGAACACAGCTTAATATTTGTGTTTCAATAATTTTTCTTTTTTTTTTTTTTTTTTCTCTGAAATTCCCATTATTTTAAATCTTGACAGATACTTGGAAACTATATTTATTTTCCATATCAGTTGGAAGCTTTTCCTTTTGACATGGATTGATTTGTTTTGCACAAGTTTCTTGCGGAATGGAACCAACAGTACTAATTTTACTACTGATAATTATTAGTATTCTTACTATTAATAGGCTTTCATATCTGGAAGGAAACAGTAGGGCAGTATCCCAGAGTGTGTGGAAAGAGAAAGCACTGGAGGGTATCAAAACTGAGAGCTTTTTGGGGCAAGAAGAATTATTTTCCATGTTGGCAAATGATTTTTGTAGGGCAGTGTTGGAGTTGGGGGCAGTACATTAATAAAATTACGATGGTAATAATAAAGATGCAGTATATTTGCACAGTCTATTAAGAGAGTCATAAGATACAATTCTCCCTAAAATTAAGTAAAAATAATTGCAAGTTTGTGCTGCCAAAGCCAGCACAGGCAGACTGGTGGCCATGCCTTTCACAGGGGGAGTATTTCAGGCAGCACCTTAAAAGAAGTTATTTCCAACTTTGAAACAGATTTCAAAGCATCACAGATCGATTCTTATCACAGTTGCTGCAGCCTTCTCACTGTTGACTACAACAAGAAGTGAAAAGCAGGATCAGGCCCTCTGTTTGCCCCCTTCCTTGGGTAAAGTGTCCAAACATTATGTAGGTGGGTACATAATTCTTGTGTATAGTAAATACTCCTTTGAGTGGCTTGTTTAGATAACCCTCATTTTGACAACAGGGCAAGGGATAAAAAAGAAAACTGTGGGCTAGAATTAGTAGGTGATGCCGCTCTGCCCTGGACTGTGTCAGTGGCAGCAGGAGGAAAGCCTTCTCTCTAATGAAACTTCATTACCAACGGACTCTGTTCTTTTCCACAGCATGGGCTGAATTTTGGCTGTTGTATGTGACTCAGGAATGGTGTTGCGCGTGTACAGATTGTACGTTTGAAGGAGATCTTTTGACCTTTCTCATCTCTGACTGGTGTTGCAAAGATGAAGTGATGTAGAACAGAGATTTTGTGACAGAGTAATAATAAGAAAGAATCTGACTGCCAGTTGCTCATTACTGGATCTCTTTTAAATGCCAGAACCTTCTATGTTTGCCTTCAAACAACACTGAGCACCTAAATCACCATAGTAAACAGATATAGAAAGAGACAGAAAGGTTAAAAGTGTACTCATAATCTCTTGCTTTTCCTCCTAAACATGTTTGATAGCAATATTGTTTCTTAAAAACAATATGACCTCATTTGTAAAGCAATATTCATGCTAAACTAGTCAGCTGTTAAATATCCCCGGCACTGTGCATTATGATGAAGCTAAACCAGAATTTCAATTATTTTCTGGACACATTTAAAATTATAATACTTTACTGGGTTAGTGTTATAGTTCATCCAAATTACTCACAAAGTATCATATCAATCTCTTGCAACTGCTTATTGCTTACATATCTGAGAAGTTAGTCGAAGTAAGATGCCGTCTGGGGTAATGACCTTCATGCTGGCTTAGTGCTTTGATGGTTATGTGGCTATAAGTGCAGAGATGTCTAATGGTCAGAAGTCAACGTTTGTTGGCCATAATGCTTGTCACAAAAGAAAGAGACTATTCATTTGGACCAGCTTTTGCAACAGTGCGTTCCTGAAAGGAAAATAAAGAGGGAAATAAAGCACTTGATGATCTGTGTTTTCTTCACTAGTGTTCCTTTTATGCTGAGATCCCAGCAAGTGAAAATTCACACTTCAAAATTGTTTGCAGTTTTTTATTGCCTGGAATGCAAGATCAAAACAAAGCAAGAAGATGAGGAAGATCTGTTTCATTATACTCCCACTATCTACTTATGTACCTTATCTAAAGAGATGTTAAGAGACGAATGATGTTGCAGCCTTGGTTTAACCAGCTATGAGTAACCAGCACAGAGTTACGAATATTACTGGCAAGAACGGCATAAAGCAGATCTCTGAAGCTGCAATATGACTCTGTATCCAAAGGGAAAATCAAAAGGCCCACTGCTCTTCAGACGGATGTTATAATAATAGTGTATTTTTAAAGCCGTTATTAGTATTTTGGAAAAATAGGTTGTAGCACTAGGTCCTAGTAAACAAGTTCTTGCAAGGAGCTTACATTTTATGCAGCATCTTCTGCTGTGCAGGAATTCTGTGCTTTAATAAAAACACATTAAAGTGCCATTGGCTTCATCTCTACCCATCACTGGATTGTGAAGCTGAGTAGTAAGGTAGCTCTGGATTTTCTGCTCACGGTACAAGCACAAAGCATTTCCCAGTGTGCTCCCGCAGAACGTGTACAAGAAGCAACATTTTGCAGTTCACCAATCTGGGAGGCTGGAATTTTGAAGAGAAAACGGCTGCTCATGGAGGTTATCCATAAAAACATCTGAGCTTTGAACTGACCCTGTGTGACTTGCAAGAGGCCACCTCAGCAGTCAGTGGCAGATGCCAGAGTTATGACAGTTGAGAGCCTTGCTCCTTGCTCTGGCAGATTTTCTGTCAAGGCTGACTCATTTAATCCTTAGTCACATTACTGAAATCAGGCTGCTATTGTTTACATGTTAACAATTGATTATTAAGTAATTATGTCAGTGAAGCATCATCACGCTATAGCCTCTCTTTATGGCAGATACATCTATCTACTCTTACTGCAAATGGCACAAACTTTATGTGTTTATGAGCTTACTTGAACTGGGGCTTAAATTCTTCTACCTGAGACTGGGTGCTCCATTGTATTTAGCCAAGCTGTTTTGAACTGGAGAGGCCAAGAAATAAGCAGCCTTTTAAAAGTAATAATCAAATAATTTGTCTCTCACATCGTGCTATTCAGTGCTCTGAACAAGCACCAGTTATTAACAGCAGCAGTAATTTCCTGCAGTAGCAGACCATACCTAAACACTCAAAACCATCTCTGTGAAGGGCTAGTACTTCAAGATTTTTACATGTTGAACATAGTAATGAAAAGGAATATGATTATATGGATCTATTTTTAGAATAAACATTGTGCTTTCATATGCAGAATCCTTCACTCTGATCAAGAGCCTTTCAAGGGAGAGTGTTGATCTTTCACTGGTTTGTTACAGAGAATATGTCCAGCTTCAGGTGTACCCCACATGCATTCAAAGCCAGGGCCCATCTCTCTTCAAGGGGGACGTGTTCTGAAGAAATGCTGAGATAAGCCGTGGACTCAATAGAAATGAGTCAAAGATTATTCTTTTTTTTTTTTAGGATAAAAAACAAGTGTCCGTAAACATAATCCTCATCTTTTTTCTGCTTATAATTGTGTTTAATATAAATGTGCTTCATTACTGGATAGCAGTCTTCATGGCCATACAATAGCAAACAAATTCTTCAGAAGCATCTTTAATTATTCATTTGGCTGTACTATATTTTATGCTACTTTTCATAAATGTTAATCTTTATTATTGCCCTATCAGGAAAAAAAAGAAAGAAGGAAAGAAATACCTGTTATTAAATGACCTATCAGACTGACATGGATGAATGTTGGTAGCTATTTAATTGTTTCCCATCTGCAGTTTTATACAGTTTCTATCAAACTGAAGGGTAATTTTTTTAGTAGCTGCTTATTTTAAATGTACAAAACCCTTGTGTGTAATTCCATTAGCTGCCCTACAGCATTGCAATCTACAGTTTCCCTGAGGCTGTTGTGAAATATTGATGAAATCCTTGCTTTTGTGGCTTCCTCTGATACACTAAACATTTGTCTGATGTTAGTTGAACTTGAATGGATCTGTTCAGAGTTATATCAGTAGTGACTTCAAAGGCTGTAAGGCTGTTACAGTTTTTTTTTACAAACTGAAGTTTCAAAGCCTTACCATGTGGTACTTTAAAAAAACAAAGTTCATATCAAATGAACCAAAGTGCTAGCAATACACTGGTAAGACTCATTACAATTTCAATTTATATAGATATATATTTTTTTGTGATTCTGATTGGTAGCTCGTGCCATTTAAAAGAAATTTAGATCGGCATTTAGGAGAACCTAGGATAATGAAAGAGGGAAAACATAATTCGGGACTTGGGTTTTAAATGAGGTAATCTATAAATTTACAAAGCCGCTCTGCTCTATTCCACAACAACAAATAGCACAAGAGAAAACAAGAAAGGCAAAGAGAGACAAAAGTTTCAGATTTAGGCTTTCATCAGTAAAGCGTTTTACACTGGTGCAATTAAAATGACTAATGAGGAAAACATATTTGCTACTGTGGTGTTCCTTTAATTGTTCAGAACCAAATTGTATTTTGGAAAGCATCCTTTCTTTCCGTACTAGCAATTAAATGCAACGTGTACTGATGTTGCAGTGACGTGATGACTGCCTGACATCTGCCTAAAACTTTGCAGGCGTGGACTTTGGTGCAGGTGGGATGGAGGGGGCAGAGGCAGGGGGGTTGCTGCTCCTGCCCAGCACAGGGCCCACAAGGTCAAGTTCTTTGCATTCAAGTGATGCAACGATTCATAGCTTTTATTCGAAGCATGTTTGTTGAAAATACAATCTGGAGGATATCAAACACCTTCAGCTGGTTGAAAAGATGAAATTGTAAGTTCCAGGGGTTTGTAGAAAATAGCAAACAGAAATGTTTTTAACCAAAGGCAAATTCTTCCCTTACCCTGTAAGCCCTCATGTAAGGAACTTGATCTGTTGACTCTGAACATGGTTAAATCCATTTCTGCAACAACTAGCACCTGGCAATGTAGCCAGTCAAACTGACTGAATCCAGAGCAAGGCAAATATGACAGAAGTTGCTTTTTTTTTTTGACAGTGCAATAACTATGCAAACAAATCATCCTCAAGAAAAAGCTCCATAATAATTCTGTCCCTGCTGCAAACTCCCAGCTCAACAGAGAGCATCAGTTCACCTCTCTTTTTTTCAGTCTTCCTTCTGTTTGTTTTTTGTCCTGTTTTATTATTGGTTTTGCTTTGAGTTTATGGGTCATTCACAAGCCAGTTCCCTGCACATACGCTTCCAGCCGGTGATCATTTTCATTTGACTCATAACTGTGTAGGATGCAATGTACAAAAGACATGGTCTGTTCTCCTTTGGGCTGCTGAGTCCCACTGAAACTAGTGGGTATTCTGCCTTCTTAACCAGTAGGAAATTGGGCATTTAATAGAAAACTTTATAAAGCAACTCTAATTAGAGTACAACAAAATGAAAGCCCAAAATTGCTTCATTTCGACATCATATATAAAAAAATATTTACGGCTCCATGGAATTGCTTTTCCATGTTAAAATTCAGTTCTGGCAGAAGCCACTCCAAGTTCTCTTGCTCCTAAGGTGCAGTGACTTGCATACTTGGCACCACAGAGGCTGCTTCTGTCCTCCAGCACTGGATGGTACTGGATGTTTCTTTTCCTGCTCTGCGAGAGGCAGAAATTCATGCCCTTGTATCAGTTGATGTAACTATTTGAAAAACAAAGTTCTAAAAAAAAAAAAAAAAAGACAAAGGAATATTGAGAAGAATCTCTCGTTTGAGATGACAAGTTGTTTGGGACATAAAATTGCATCACTAGGGTGGTGATCAAAACTCCCATGCTGAGCCACTGCAAACTGAATTTGGATGTGAAAGTAAATAGTAATCACAGCAAAGGGTGCGGATAATTTCCCATTATCCAAAACATTTAATGGACCTCCCAGAAAAGACACAATTGAGCATATTCAACTGTTCCTGAGTTTTTGAGAACATCTAAAACCTTCCTCAGGATGCAGATGGCTTTAGAAATAAACCTCCCACTACCAGGACATTTGGACCAGATGACAGAGATGTTCCTTTGTCTCTGACACCGTTATTCAGAGCCAGACACTCTCTGCTTCCTCCATGGTGAGAATGGTAACCTTTCCCTGCATTTTCTTCCCCTCTTGCAGAGGGGAATTCTGGTACAGAATTTTTTCCCTGGTACAGAAATTCTTAACATAGCCTAAAAAAGCTCTGAAATTATAGAATTCACTCTTCTGTTACAAGTTTCATATTTTGAGAGTTCTTTCCATGCAACTCCATTGCATTTCCAGAGTGTTGCATTGGTTTTAATGCTGTTCAATTCCAAAATGTCTTTGATATAAGAGTTATGCAACAGCGTAGGGATTTTTTTTTCCTCAGCTGCATATTTATTTCTTCAGTTGATTTTCAAACTGGTATGAATCTATAGCTATGAACTTCTACAAGTCAGGTTAACATTTGTCATTGGGTAGCTAATGTAGTTAGACATTTTTGAGAAAAAGGAATGAGAAGTGGTCATTATCCATTATCTGCATGAAATATTTCAGAGAAAGAAACAGTTTCTGCCAAACACAAAAAGATGTTTGAGCTGGAGCCAGAGAAGAAGGAAACAAGATCACCTTATAGCACTGCGAGATTGGTCTACTAATGATGTTATTCCAAATGAAACTGGAATATATATATGAAGAAGTGCAGATGGTGCATGAGTTTTACGTGGATTAGCAGTGTTTTTCTGGACAATGATTCACTGTCCCTTTTCTTGGCAGAAAATAAATTTTCCGGTCTTGGAAAGAAACCCATACATATATATATATTAAGAAATGCTCTTCTATGTGGAAAAAGAGGAAATCTGAGTGAAAATAGCATTCACTGGTGGAAAAATTAACAGTCAGAACGAACACTTTAAGAAAAAAAAAGATGTATTTACACTCTACAATTCAAGGTCAGAAGTGATGTATAACATGGTGCAAATTAGAAGTTAGTCAGAGGTGTGAGGACCTGAAAGCCAGTACTGGATTCAGCATCACTGGGAGCTTGGCTCGGTGCTATCTGCATGGTAGGATCAAGGTTTCAAGGTGGATGTGGGTGGTTTTAGACCATAAGTTCAAAGAAAAATTTTTGCAGGCATATTAAGTTGACTTGTTTTCTTTTAGCTACTCTGTAGCTATATGCTAGAAATATGTAGGAAAATGTTATCTTCTGAAGAATAATTAGCTGTTTCTTGCAATCCTTCTCCTGGAGAGGCAGGTTTCTTGAGTTACCATGAATCCAATCACAAAAATGCAGAAGAGATTATTTTTTTTTAAAGTTAAAACATTTTAGATTTGTATTTATGATTGTTATCCATATGATACTATACTTATGGATGTCATGATATTGACATAGGCTATCTTGGGATCAATCAGCGCTAAAACCAAATACTGTATTTCCATTTAGGAAGCCGGAAATTACTCCTGGATTTTGTCCAGTCTTCAAGATGATGGTGAAATTTCAGTCCCCTCTTCTTCAGGACTGCACATTGTCCATCTTACATCTCTGCCTGTGTCTGTTTAGCTTCAGTGGGAAAAATTCTCACCTGTGAAAAGGAGGTTACTGAGTTTGGATTTCATCTAGTTACTGAGTTTGGATTTCTTTAATTTTATTTTTCTTCCTATAAGACAGCTATATATGAGCATCTCAAAGGTTTGGAATGTCAGAATAAGACTGGGGGAGAACTGGTGGGAACAGAGCAGGTCACTCAACAATTTATTGTATGAACATCCGTATGATGTGCAAAATTTATACTACTTATTACAGGCACTGCACTTAAAGAATGTGGGTGTACAGCCTTAAGACACCCTTTACTTGTAAAGTAAATAATGCGAAGTCCACTTAAATTAATGTTATTTCTGTTAAATAGTTAAATCAGTTCATATCAAACTTCATGTCCAGTGAAAACCACTGTTGGAAGGACATATGCGTTTCTTGCATCCTAGGTTGTCTGCACAGAAGAGGTCTCCACTGCCCTTAAAATGCCCACAGCAATTTAAATCATTTACATAAACAGAAATGGGTTTACAAGTAGGATACTGGAATACATTTTCAAAGCTGCCCAGAACTCTTAGCCATGAAAATGGACCTGACTGATGGTTTTGTGAAATTTTGGTGCTGCTTTCCAATAAGTTACTTTTACCATTTCCATAAGATTGTGTCTGTTTCTTACACAGATACCATACAGACACACACAAAAAAAGAGGATTTCTCAGCACGAGTTACTCTTCTGTAAAGGTTATAGTAAACATGTCAATGCCTAATTAAGCAGAAAATTTTATCTGTATTGTGGGGGATGTGCAGCTGTCTGGTACTTCTGCTTCTTCTAGTAAATCCTTTTAGAAGGACAAAGGATATTGTGAGGAAGAAACTATTGGATGTATCTTCCAAAGGGGAAAAAAAACGCCTGGTGAAAAATGAGTTAATAGTGTTCAAAAAATTGGTGCCGAAATGGAGAATCAAATTTGCACCGACCCAAAACTGTGTGAATGCTATTTGTTGTCTGTTTTGTCTGATTCCTTCATTGGATTCCCTCCTTATTTTTGTTTTGCTGGGTGTAATATGCTTGGCACTGTGATACATCCTGGCAAGGGGCCAGCGTCGCTACCTACGCTGTACAGTATCTCTAACACCGCGAGAACCATGTCAGTCCTGCTCATCAGTTCGTGCTGCTTGTGTAACAAGGTTATTACTCATGACGTGTAGGAGCTTTTGCCGCCTCCGTGTCCCTCCGTTCTCTTTGTCCCCCTGAAAAACATACGAGCTCAAAAAAAGGGAATGGAAAGTACTCTCTGGTTATTAGGGAAAATGTTTAGGGAAAAGAAAAAAATATTTTGCTCTTAGTGTTGTCTTAGCTGCCTTCCTCAGTCTGATCATCTGTAAATGGGGTTACTAATGCTTGCTATACCCCAACACACTACTAAAAGGCTTATTTTTTAGTATTTAACACTTAATATTTAATATTTAGCTTCTTTGCTGAAAGCATCTCCTGAAGAGCATAGTGTTGCTGCTCCTATGTGATTATTATTTTATCAGGCTAAAATGATGTCCATTTGCTTGCAGCCACTGCTGTTATCTTTGTCCTTGGGTGGGAAGCTGAGTGGTATCACCCCTGAAGTAAGACAAGTCCATCTCTAAGCCAGCGAGATCTATGTGGGTCCTAAAACTGTGGGAAGGGTGTAGGAAAGATGACGTGGGTTTCTCAGCTCATCCACAGACAGAGCCATCATTTCCCTCTTCTTATACTACAGCTTCATCCAAGCAACAGTTCCTCTAGTTCTGCTCCATCTCCTTGGCTCAATGGTATGGAAACACAGCAAAGTAAAGTACTCCTGAGACTGCAGTGCAGTCACCAAGCTTAGCAGCACTGCGTTCTCACCTAACTGGAAGAGCTGGTCGACTATCTCCTACAAAGAAAGATCTGTGTTTCTGAAATCAGCATTTTGTTTTGATGAGTGGCTGTCAATACCAGTGAATTGTATCAGTGTCTGCTTGCATTACATGTAACGACTTTGCAGTGGCTCTTAAAAAAATTACATTGGGGTTTTGTTTAAAATATCCCTGAACCACTCGTTCTGCTGCATCCTTCTTGTGGAGTTCTGGAAGTGATTTGCTGACTGTTGAGTCATTGTGAATTTATCCACTGACTGCAATGGAGCCAGTTCACCCCTAAAAATCCTTCTCTCTAATTCTTTAGTCTGTTTTTAACCGGGTTATCACCTGTAACTTAGGCAGAATTACTACTGATATAAGGTCAGGGGAAAAAAAAAAAGAAATCCTTAATTAATTTTTAAATTTACAGCTCTTTCAGTATCAAGTTCATCTGATTAATTAAATAGTTAATTTATCAAAGAAAATATTTCTGGATTTGTTCTACTTTTCCGTATTTACAGTTAACTTTGGTCTACCTCTGTCCCAGTCTAATATTCTTCTGTAACTACCAAAGGTTCTTGCCCTGAAATTTATGGATTTGTTTTTACTGAAACACAGTTTGCTTTTATGGTACACAATACATTACTTCCATAAACAAAAGGGTTCCACTTACGTCTATTAGTGCTTTCAGATGTTTTATTTTGACATATAAATTATTTGTGTACATTTTAAAGTGCATTTTTAGGTGATCAAATGGCAAAAGGTTACTGTACCTAGATGATGCTATGAAACAGGAAGATTATGGCAGTTATTTTTCTTCTGTTCTTTACCAATTCTATCCTTTCTTTCACTGAGGCTAAAAACGATTTGATAGAATTGAAGCTTTCAGTATAAACTTTAAATTCTTACATATGAATTTTCCAAGTGTCCCACACAGGGCAGTTAGAATTATACTTCCATGACAGGAAAATTATTAACTCAGAATCTCTGGCAGTTATAAAGAATTATGATCATCTGCCAATAAACTGCAGCAACCTTCACAAAAAGAGACATCATTGGGCTTTTTTCATTTCTAGAACTAACAGGCAATAAAGTTGTAGATTAAAATGAGGTCTGGTAAAGAAAACACACAGTGAAAGCAGAAAGCTCGAACTGCAGTATTGTCCTTTAACAATTTATTTCATATATTGACATTACATTTCAGGTTATGTCCAAGAGGAAGATTTAAAGGAAGAGGAAGATATAAAGGAGGAGGAAGAAGATGATGACGACAACAACTCAACTGCTCAACTCCAGGGCAGCAATGACACTGGCACAGATGAGGAACACGACGTGGGTCCTGAGCAGAAAGGGAACTTTAGTTACCAGAATTCCCCTGTCAGTCATATATCTAACCAGGATGCAGAAAATGAATCGCTACTGAGTGATGGTAGTGACCATGTGGCAGATATTAAAAGCATTTGCTCTAGAGAGCCACAGGACCCCAAAACCAGCAGCCATGCCAAAGCCCAGAATGAAGCACACGACTGCATGGATAAAATGACAGCAGTCTATGCCAACATACTATCAGACTCTTACTGGACAGGCTTAGGGCTGGGTTTCAAGTTGTCTAACTCTGAAAAGAGGAGTTGTGACAACAAAAATGGAGGGAACAAAGCTGATTTTGATTGGCACCAAGATGCACTGTCAAAAAGCTTACAGCAGAACTTACCTTCCAGACCTGTCTCGAAACCCAACCTGTTCAGCTCGGTCCAGCTCTACAGGCAGAGCAGCAAAATGTGTGGAACTGTGTTCACGGGCGCCAGCCGGTTCCGGTGCCGGCAGTGCAGCGCTGCCTATGACACACTGGTAGAACTAACGGTTCATATGAACGAGACAGGTCACTACCAAGATGACAACCATAAAAAGGACAAGCACAGACCTACCAGCTACTCAAAGCCCCGAAAAAGGGCTTTCCAGGACATGGACAAGGAAGATGCACAAAAAGTTCTGAAATGTATGTTCTGTGGTGACTCTTTTGATTCCCTTCAAGATCTGAGTGTTCATATGATAAAAACAAAACATTACCAAAAAGTGCCTTTGAAGGAGCCGGTACCAACCATTTCTTCAAAAATGGTCACTCCAGCAAAGAAACGTGTGTTTGATGTTAACAGGCCCTGTTCCCCTGATTCCACGACGGGGTCTTTCTCAGATACTTTTTCTCCTCAGAAGAATGCAAACTTGCAGTTGTCATCTAACAACCGCTATGGCTACCAGAATGGCGCCAGCTACACGTGGCAGTTTGAGGCCTGCAAATCCCAGATTTTGAAATGTATGGAATGTGGAAGTTCCCACGATACCTTGCAGCAGCTCACAACCCACATGATGGTCACTGGCCATTTCTTGAAGGTCACAAGTTCAGCTTCAAAGAAGGGAAAGCAACTTGTTCTGGATCCTTTAGCTGTGGAAAAAATGCAATCACTATCTGAAGCACCAGCCAATGACAGCCCGGTTTCAAAATCAACCAGTAAATCATCTGCAGAGTGCATAGCTCCCACCTCTGAACTGAAAAAAGAAAGTAAAAAAGATAAAGCCGATGATGCAAACAAAGATGAAAAAGCGGTAAAAACTGAAGAGTATGAAGACACTCTCCAGAAACCATTGGATCCCACAATGAAATACCAGTACCTCAGAGAAGAAGATTTAGAAGATGGTTCAAAAGGGGGTGGGGACATTTTAAAGTCCTTAGAGAACACTGTCACAACAGCCATCAATAAAGCCCAAAATGGAGCACCCAGCTGGAGTGCTTACCCCAGCATCCACGCAGCTTACCAGCTCTCAGAAGGAGCTAAGCCATCTTTGCCTGTGGGTTCCCAAGTACTGCAAATCAGGCCAACGATCACCAATAAATTGAGGCCCATAGCTCCAAAGTGGAAGGTCATGCCTCTGGTGCCAATCTCAGCAAATGTGGCCCAGTGCACTCAAGTGAAGAAGGAAACTGATGACAAGGAGGAGGTGCAAAAGGACTATGCTAAAGAGGGCATCCAAAGCGAGCCTGCCTCGCTCAGCCAGAGTGAGAGAGAACCTCTCCTCAAATCTGAAGCCTCTGTAGAGCCAAAAAAGACAGAACCGTGTCCCTTGAAAGAAGAAGACAAAATTAAAGAGGACAGCGGAAAAGAAAAAACAGTCCTCAAAGAACCGACAGCAGCTTCTCTTAGTAATGGTTGTGCTGCTGCCAACCATTCGTCTGAACTGCCTTGTGTCAGCCCTCTCAGTGCGCTGCAGTCAGTACTGAATAATCACTTGGGCAAAGCCACTGAGCCTTTACAGCCTCAATCCAACTCCAGCCCCAGCTCTAGCACAATTTCTATGTTCCACAAACCTAATCTAAATATGATGGAGAAGCCAGTTTTATCTCCTGCTCCAACCCCACCAAAGCCTGCAAGCGTGTCCAGGCACTATTTGTTTGAAAACAGCGATCAGCCTATTGACCTGACCAAATCCAAAGGCAAGAAAGCTGAGTCAGCTCAAGCACAATCTTGTACTTCTCCACCTCAAAAACATGCGCTGTCTGACATCGCTGACATGGTCAAAGTTCTTCCCAAAGCTACTACACCAAAACCTGCTGCATCTTCAAGGATCCCATCCATGAAACTGGAAATAGATGTCCGACGCTTTGAGGATGTCTCAACAGAAGTCTCCACTCTACATAAAAGGAAGGGCAGACAGTCAAACTGGAACCCTCAGCATCTTCTCATCTTGCAAGCTCAGTTTGCTTCTAGCCTCTTCCAGACATCTGAAGGTAAATATTTATTATCAGATCTAGGCCCACAAGAGCGCATGCAAATTTCAAAATTTACTGGACTGTCAATGACCACCATCAGCCATTGGTTGGCAAATGTCAAGTATCAACTTAGGAAAACCGGAGGAACAAAGTTTTTGAAAAACATGGACAAAGGACATCCAGTCTTTTATTGCAGCGACTGCGCATCTCAGTTTCGAACCCCATCTACTTACATTAGCCACTTAGAATCTCACCTAGGTTTCCAAATGAAAGACATGAACAGGCTGGCTGTGGAGCAGCAAACCAAGGTAGAACAAGAAATCTCCAGAGTTTCAGTTCAAAGATCTCCTGAAACAATAGCTGGAGAAGAGGACACAGACTCTAAGTTCAAATGTAAGTTGTGCTGTCGGACATTTGCGAGCAAACATGCAGTAAAACTTCATCTAAGCAAAACACACAGCAAGTCACCAGAACACCATTCACAATTTGTAGCAGAAGTGGATGAAGAATAACTCTTAAGGTATGCATGCTCTAGAGCGAGTTTTAATTTCATCATTTTGAGGAGGCTTCGTAAGACATTCGTACTTTCTTAAACGTAGGAAAACAGTATAAAATGCATAATGTACTCGGCTTCATTAATCTAATTGCATGTACATATCCATTTTATAATGTTTTCAAGAAGAGAGCTTGGTAAAGGCACGATCACATTGCCCTGTGTAGAAAAGGTGCTTCTCATTAATATTTTCAAAACAGCTGTTTTCCCAGTTCTCATTCTCTTTTTTGTTTCTGAGAATTAATCGTTGCACATCCTGTGCGCTTCAATGTGGAACGCAACAACTAAATGCTACTCTTTGCAGTGAGAATGGCAAAAGCAGAAAAAAAGCACTGAAACCCAAAAGATTAATATCTCTTTCAGTGCTGACACACCAGTAAATCTGGGTTTGATGAGGGAAAAGAAGAGAATTCAAGTAGCAAATTAACAAAATCTTAATTATTCCGAGTTTCTCATAAACGCAAACCCAGCTTCACGAATCAACAAACAACTCTGAGAAGTTTGTATCTAGAAGTTCAGTTACTCTTTTGTTCATATTTGGATATTCAGTTTTGTAAAATATCTTTACGTTTTGCACTTACTTCGACACTTACTGTTGTGAGTGGCCTTTTCTTGTCGCATCATTTTAACTCCATCATTCCTTTTTTAATCGTTAAGATGTTTGATTATATTTTGTTTCATGTTGGTGGGAGTCCTAGTCAATCCATAAACATCACTGACCGGTGCAAGTTTTCATATAACCTCGGGGGGTTAATGCTTAATTGAGAATGCAGCTAGATTTTTTACAAGCTTAATATTTCAAAGACCTGTTAGTAGGATACTTCTGCAGTAGTGTTGCTATTTTTTTTGCTGAAAGGTACACCGACCGAAGTACTGCCACAACCAATGTTTATAACATGTAATGTAATATTCAGATGACACACAGTTTTTGCATTTTTAATTTTCCTTGATTTACAAACTTGAATATTCTTGATTTAAATAAATATGCAGAACATCAACTAAAAGTCCAAATAGAAGTTTTTTGTTCTAATGAGTTTATTTCCAGGAAGGCTCTGCTAGTCATTCCCAACAAGTTCTCCAGCAGACTCAAGCTCTGCTTCTGTTCACAGAATAATCATGTGCAGCTTCAGATTTTCTTCACCATGTTCTTCACTCAAATAAAATTTAGAAAATGAATTCGTCAGACAGTCAAAATTAAAGATGTGTTGTGAGTTGTCACTTAGCTATTGTGGCTATTCTCTGGCTAATTGAGGGTGCAGACACTTTGAGGATGAATACCCATTTGTGTGAAGATTTCACATTTGTTTGCTGCAAATATTCATGAAGCTTTAAGAAACACTTTCTGCGTACAGAGCCACCACAAGGACTATGCATCACTTAAGCTCCATTAGAAAGGCTACTTTTGAATAATTTAAACCACTAATCAAAGGGTTACTTTGGGGTGGGTAACAGAAGCTATAGAGAATAACGTCAGTATTCAAGAGCAATAAGATTTAAGTTTTGCATACATCTTGTACGTGCTGTCTGCATTTGACTAGATTTACACTTTCTGCATATTTCAGCTGGCAAAATTCTGTCGAACTGAAAAGGAGTTTGTTTCCTAAATAGGTCTAATACCCTTAAGTTTCTATTTTGACATTTTTAATCCAACGTTGGAACTCAACAAATAAATACTGCTTGCTTATCTGACCATTCAAAATCAACATACCTGGCAAAATATCAGAAAACTACAAGAGACGGGTTAGGGAAAATATTCCGTACTTTGTTTCCTTCCCTATCAGTTAATGACTGTTAAGACTCTGACATTCATAGTGTTCGCACAAGAGATATTAGAGCAAACCAATAATTTGGGTACTATCAAACAAAAGCTATCTGCCAAATATATTAATATAACAGTTATTTTGGCACATTCATGGCTTAATACGTGACAAATGTTTCAAATTTGGTCTTAAAAGCACCATGTTATTATTAAAAGGCAAACCAAACACCCACCTTTATAAACATGTTACTGTTTGTAAGGATTTGGAGAACAAATACAAAGGAAAAAAAATCTCCAAGTGAAAAAAAAAAAAAAAAGTGGTTTCTGCATTGTAATAACCTGCACAGACGCATCGTGGGGATTGTTCAGGTGATCCGTAACTGCATAAATAAGGAACTGTCCTGCCTGCCTTTGGGTACCGAGAAATTGCTGTCCTCTTAATACTCATCCATTTCTAATTTATATCAAGATGCAGGTTGTATCTTACCTTTGAAAAAATATATTTAAATTGCAATGACAGAGTGATGGCACTGTTATCTGGAACTACAATTTTAGCCGGTATGCATGATAGCACAAATTGTGTGAAATGATGGGGTATTTTGGATAGCATTGTAAAGATTTCATTACAGTTTCGGAGCTGTAAACCTACAGAAGTTCTGACTATGTGAGAAGTGCGAAGGCCAGGGTTTATTCATATGGTTTCTTCCTGAGATCTGCAAGGAGACTAGATCAAATAACAGGGATTTTCAGAGTTTACTTGTTCTTACCATGCTATTTTTAAGATTCAGTATACATTGGAATAATAACACAGTATTTAGCAACAAGAAATATAAAGCATACTGAGATTCTTAAAACACACACGTGCATTTGCCTTTGCTTCTTCTAGGCAATATTATAGTGAAATAACAATAAAAATAGAGAAAACATGAAAATAAATGGAAATAAACCAGTGGAAAGATACTCAAAGTATAGAAATACGTAAAATTCTTTCTATATTTCAATGAGAATTACTGCTAAAGGTTGTATTTTAAAATGTTAGCTATCATTAAAAATATAAATGAATAACCTGGGTTAGTACTATAAAAATGTGTTATGTATATGGATTTATTTTTAAGATCTCTGTGAGGCTGTTTATAAGAAATTTGCTATAAATTTTTCTTAAATGTAAATACATATATATCTGTTTAATATTCATCTTTGGTGTTTTCTTGAGCTCTTCTAACTGATACAGGTTTAGTAATATAATGTAAAACTACGCGTAATATACAACAGTCAGACGTCTCTATTTTCTTTCTATTAACCTGCTTCAAATTTGTTTTTATGGCTATTTTTCAAAGAAAACCCATGGACATTAGGGAACGTGGATTTCATTAGAAGTACTTTGTATGTTGACTTATACCTTTGAGGAATATTTGTTCATTTTTTTTCAGCTAAATTAGAATTTTTATGTTGTCCTGAGAAAAAAAGAAAAGGCAGAATTGTATTTCTCGCGTTAAAGTCGGGTGAGATTGGCTATGAACTGGTCAGTAACTGAGGCTGTCTGTGCTCTTATCTACAACTTTTTATAGAAATAAGTCTCTAAAGAGACAAATTTACCAACTCGATTGGGGAAATTACTTTTTCAAAAGACCCTGATAAGTGAAAAGCCAGCTACCTGAGATGAACTAATTTGAAAGTAAGGCTGCTGCAAAACAAAAAAATGAGTCATAATGATAAACAGTTTTTGTCTCTGTTTCCTCCTTTGTCTTTTTTTAACCATCAAGTTTAAAGCTTGTACAGTGCTTTTTTTCTACTTTATAGGAGACAACTGACATTCTGTGGTAAATGGAAGAAAGAGCAGAGCAGAACTGAAAATCCTCTAATGCACTGACACTAACTTGCCCTCTATTGTTGAAAATGAGCAGGCAATCATGATTGTTCATCAAATGGCTCCTAATGCAGTTAAAGCATTCAGCTATAATTTCTCCTTGCATTTATAATTACTGTCATAGACTGCACACCTCAGTGAGCAGATTAAAGCTATAAACTATTTAGCCGTAGCTTTAAGATGAGGAACTTGATTTGTCTGGCAGCAGTTATTTGTTAGAGAGCTTGACACTTCACATAAAAATGACTCAACTTGATGAAGAACAATGCAGTTTAAGCAATGCAGTGATTTTAAATCAGTCATTATACCACGCCCTGTAAGAATTGCAAAGCAATTTGTTAAATGATATATAGGACACGTAGATAACTGTATGTGTTAAGTATACCAAAATAGAAGATTTTTTTTCTTCTGTGGATTTTATTTTCTCATCTCTCTGAAACAGTAGGAGCTGCTCTGAACATCATGTTCTCCTATTAGCCAATATTGGTGTTACATGAGCAAGGACAATTGCGTGAGTTAGTAGTCCAAAACGACATTTTAGAAAATGTTGCTTGCTCTTCATCTTTTATTTCTTCTTAGCAACAAACATTAAAAACTGAGAGACCTTTTTGGGAGAATCAGACATGCTGGGACGTAGCTGCCTGCAGTTGTGTCCGCTATGATTTTGTGAGGAAAATTTACCAAAAACCTGAGGGTTCTGCTCACCATGGCATCAGCCAGAAAGAGAGGGTTCATTGCAAGGAAAGCCTTGGTTATTCAGTCTAAATAGGACTTTTTTGACAACATGTTGTTGGAAAATGATGGCTTCTCAATGGTAAAAAAATTCTATGAGGAAGTCCCATTTTTAAATCGACCTTTTTTAAGATAAACTGGGCAAAATTACTGAGCACCATGAAAGAGAGAAAGGAAACAGTGGAATAGGAAGAGGAACAGATTGGCCTTTCCACTGTGCTGGATGAGAGACACAGAGCCCACCTTCAGCCCAGACTCCAATCAGTCACTCCTCCCTCAAAATAGTCCTATTCTGCTGAAGCCTCAGTTTCCCTAATCCTGTTTCCCCAAAGTGGTAGATCAGGATTTTTTTTTAATTTTTTTTTTTAATTTAGCATTTTTACATCTTCAAAAGTTTCCTGGATAGTATTTTTTTGATCTAGCAACTGTGCTTGTAAAACCAATAGTAGTGTGTTCTTGGCTTCCCTGAGAGCAGAGTGAGGCCAGATGATACATCAAAGTGTGTCTGCACAGATATATCAGGGCAGATTTACTGACTTTTTATAAATACTACAGGTTCCTATTAAGATCAGTATTATTTAACATTGCATTAGCGCATCCAACCCACTAGGTCAAGCCACATTTTTTCTGGGCTCTGTATAAGCATACTGTATATGACAGTTCCTGCCCCCAAAAGACAAGAACTCTTCTGCTCACAAAGAAACAGCAACTTTTAAGTATTTCGACCAGATTTTAACTGACCTTGAATAGCACCTACCTCCTCAAGCATTCAGTATTCATAAGGATATCAAAATCTTGCCTTCTCCTTGCTGTGTCTGATATTATTAAATGCTACCGTCTTCATAATCTATAGTTGAACACTTTTACCCAGTGAGATTTCGAAGGAAGAGTATCTGAATCTTATTTATACTTTTTACACCTCAGCAATCAAATCACAAAGATCAATAACAAAAGGAAAAGGCATGAGCAACATTCAGCCCTCAAAAGCACCTTTCAATAAAAATAATGTAATTTAACAGGATGATCACTCAGTGCAAATATGATGAAGCACATATGGAAAATGAGGAAAATTATAGATATGGCTTTATGGGAGGAGGAAAGGAGGAAGAGATTTTTCAGTATTTATTGGGATAATGAACAGATAATTCATGATTATTAAGCTGTAGTGTTCAGGCCTCATTCAGCCGTCTCTTCCCATCTCCTTGATTCTGAACTGGGTCTGTGCATCTAGGAAGGGTCTGTTGGCTGAGAAAGGATCAGATCTTTACACTAGTGTTCACCCATCAGCAGAGTCAGGCAGGATTTACACCAGTGTAGCTCCAAATCAGGACCCTGCCTGCAAGAAGATGAGTAAGGTAGAACAAACACTGTGCAGCACAGAGCTTGTCTTAGATATGATGGTGTTTCTTTTTCAAGAGCACCTCACCTTCAGGAGAGGGACAGCAGACCCTGCTTTTCCAGCCGATGATAACATTAAGACACCACACCAAGTGGCAAGATCACAGCCTCTGAGAGAGCCAAGGGGACTGATACTCATCCTGCCACCTCCCCATGTCTGGAGAATCACATTTTCCTGAGAGCATGATTCAGCCAAGCCCTTGAACATGTGAGGTGGTAGGAAAGGTTTCCTACACTCAAGTTTTCAGGAAGGATCCTGCTGTGGGGCACACCGTTGACTCTGATGCCAGATGGACAGATGGGATGGTCGTGGGGCATGGCAGAAGTCTGGGCAGCCAAAAGGAGGGTGCACTGGTGGTTAGAGACGGAGGGAACAGCAGCAGCTTGCTGGAGTGGAGGGAAGGAGGGAGACATGGGGCCAGGAGGGAACTTGTTCGTTGTAGTAAATTTACACAATCCCTTTATTAAAACAAAACAGTTCCTCCTCCCCTCCAAAATCCCTCCCTTCCAGCACTCAGCGCCAGCTCTTCTGCCGGGGGTCAGCACATGAAGGAGTGGGGGAGGGAAGGATGAGGGAGCGGAGGAGGTTGTCATGTCTAATGAATACCCTGAATGTATCGAGATATATATTTTTTTCATTTCAGAAAAGGTTCCATTAAGAGGGAGACAGCCCTAACATGTGCTTTGGCCCCTCATCAGATTTATGAGTATTTGCTCTGCTCTTTAATAGGAAACTCTGCAGCAACTGCCACCTTGCCTGCTCTCCCTGAGATACACAGTGGCTTCTCGGGGAAATGCACTTCATTATTAATGTGAATTTGTACGTTTTTATGACACTGCTTGGGGGAAGGGGCAGGCAGAGATTTCCTGGTGATGTATGCTCATTTCTAACCATTTATTGTCCCAGACAATCGAAGAACAATGATAAACATTGTTATAGAAAGTGGAGGGTGCTGCAGTGACATTTTTGAAGGGAAAGGAGAGGTGGCTAAAGTGTCTTTGATGTGGTTGTTTCCCTCCACTCCACCTCCTCCAGCAGCTGCGTCGGATCAAGCGGCAGAGTTGTCTGTGCGGTGGCAGTTGCTGCCTCCCCTCGCCCGCCTTTTCTCAGGCCAGTCAAGACCATTTGCTCGGTGGTTTCCTACAGCAGAGGGAGCACAGATGAAGGAGGAAGAGTCCGTCCTTTGGGAAGCCTGTACTGCAGAGGATCATAGACATCAGAGTAGTGGGATTCTCAGAGTCCCCATGCCCATGTACCTCAACAGTATCTTTTCAATTTATTATCAAGTGTCCGGCATGGGAACTGTGAATACAGCAGCAGCTGCAAGGCAAAGGAGGCCAGGAAAAGAAAGACAAGGGTATGGGGACATGGTTTACTGGGATGTTCCCAGCATCTTCCATATTTACTTTCTCCAGCCATGCTCATCCATGATTAACATAACCACATAAGAGCTTCAGCAGCTGATGAGAACGATGAGTTTGGGCTGCATTGAAAAAATGAGAAAGTTCAGCCTCCAAGCTCACCCAAAAATAGAGAGATCAGAAAGGCCACGACTTTCATGTGCTCTTTTGCTCCCCTCTTCTCCTGCCTTTCCCAGTAGTGCTCTGCTCTGTCTGGAGAAGTTCGAGGTCACCTTACACCACCTGTGCCATGCAGCCCCTCAAGCTCCAAAAGCCTCAGTTCTTGAGGGGACTTCCTTGGTCCCTACTGGGATATTCACTGTCTGCATCACTGCCAGGCTGAGCTTTCTCAGTGTCGTGGAGCCTGTAGCCTCCAGCTATAAGTGAAAGCTTGCCATGTTTTGTGTTCATATTCTATTCCCTAGCCCTAAGTACTTACAACCCTTTGTAACAGGAGATATACCCAACAGCTGAATGCTGCTGAGACTTTCTTTATGACATTTTTCTGCTCTTCTCATAAAACTGAATAGTAGTGATGTAAGAATATCAGAATAGCCATACAGGGATAGGTTAAACATCCATGTGTTCATCCTGTCTGTGACTGTGACCGGTATGAGTGTAAGAACAGGACAGACATGTGACGACATTCCCAGAGCATGCTCCAAGCTTCTGGAGCTACTCCAGGTGAAGAAGTTGATTATTTCCCCCTGCTCCCAGAGCTACTGAGAACATACAAGAGGCCTTCCTGATAGCTGCATAAACTTGGGCACAACTGGGAAACCTCTTGGGAGTGAGCTCTGGAGGTGCCCATCCCAAGGCAGGGAGCAGAGAATGTATAAACCAGCCCATGGCAGTCAGACCCCCACTGAGCCTTCAAACTTGCTCTTTGCACATGGCTAAGGAACAAATCGCACCCAGAGTGCGGAATTGATATCAAGCCCCCAGACCTAGGGGCATCACATGTAATCCATTCTCTGGCTTTACCTGGGAGTTTCCCATGGCACAATAAAAATGCCACCCTCAAAAGATTTCTCTCTCCAGTACATGCTGACCAGGACTTGCAGTCTTGCTGCAGAGCTTATACTATCATGGACCAGTAATTCAGAGGAGGCAAAACTGCTTGTTCTGTTGCACATGGATAATACTAGTTAGATCCTTTCTGGATTTGCTTTCAGCTTTTCCAAATCTCTGAAGCACTCTGTGTGCAGACAAAAGTGGGTTTCTCCTCTCCTCTTGGAGAACTGTTGAAACTGTTCAAATGCGAAACTGCTGTTTTCATAGTCATTTAATGAAAACTCACAATCACTCCCTATTTCTGAAAAACCTCAAGTTTACACCAGGAGCCACACAAGTTACTTGAAATCTGCTATCTCAATCCATGTACCCAATATCCGGCTGTAGTGCACAGTTGCTGGTAGATATCGCCATCACACTGTTTCACCTCTCCACTTCTCTCTTATTTCAAGCCAGGCTTTAGAAGAACCTTTCTGTCAGTTGCCTGTCTCTGTCCTCTGCCACTCTTCATGCCATCTCTGTACAGTCTCCCTATAGCACATGTGCATCAGTGCCCTGAGCACAGCTGTGGCTACACGACATCGACTCTATTTCTAGGGGATAAGACAAGCTACTGACACTGATCACTGTTGGGACTGTGTCCTCATGGCTACCAACTTTCTTTACAGGGCCATTAAAAAGACTGACATTGCCTTTTACCCACCTCTTGATCTACATCCCAAAGGACATCACAGAAGAGTCCTCCTGGGATATGACAATACTGGGGCCTGTCTCTGCCTGTGTTGCTGTGGAGTGAACACATCACTCTTCCACTGGAGAAGGACAAACGTAACGCTTACCTTCACGCTTTCTCAGCTCAAGGGCAAACGACTGCATATGGATCAGTCTTCAGTGAAGCTCACCCTAGACTAGACTTGCACAGATAGGCTGTGGGTGGGCTTCCGGTTCAGTATTTCACTTCCCTCCATGATCTCATGGAGCCCTAATCTGTTGGCCTTGGTTTTTTGATGGTGCAAGACCCAGGTTTGTCATTGGGGGAAAAAACAACGAGGAAGGTAATTCTGTTTATTTGATAAGTATTTATTTAAAACGTTATGTATGCTCCCAGGGATTATATGGTGACCTTCTTCTGTAAATCACAAATGCACGAAAAGAGAACTCTCAGTATTTTTCCCAAGAGATTAGGGTGAAAGTTCCTACTTTCGTATTTCATGCCTGGAAAAAAAATATCAACAAGAGTGATAAGTATAGCCAAAATGAGTGTAAAAGCACACCCTGTCATTTGTTTTCCATGTGCCATATGTTTTCTGAATCCTGCACCTCCCACATACAAATTGCATGCAATAATGTGGGGTGTGCACATTACTCAGGATTGTTTAGTTAAACCCTGCCTATATGAATGGAATTAACTTAGATAAAGTCAAGCCACTGTGCTTTGTTTTGGTTTTTTGCTTATTCTGGATTCATAGAGTAGAAAATTAAAGATCCCACTGTGCCAGGCTTCATGTCATTTGGTTTTAATTTAATTCATCTCTCCCATTCTCCCTGTTTCTCCTTCTATTTGAGTATCATCGGTAGGTGGTCCAAGCATCAACCAGAAGATTTACGGGCAAGACTAAATGTATGAAAGCTATGAACACATTGTTTTTCTGATATGATTTAATGACCTTTTTGGCATTCTCATGGCTGTTGAAATCTTCCATAATAATTCCCTTGGCAGTCAAAGCTCCTGTTGATCAGGTGAAAGCCGATGCAAATGTCAAATGTCAATAAATTTGTAATCCATAAATGTAATACTTGGTGCTGAAGTGAGACAGCGTTAACCAGGTGCAGCAGGAGACACCCAGGATATGAGCTATATTTTACTGTGAACAGAAAACAGACAGGAAAGGAATGCCATCTCTAAAAGCTCTCCATAGCCAAGCTCTTTTCCTTCTCCATACTCCCTGTTCTTCCCACATGTCTTCTGAATTGCTGAGCTTTGCCAAAAGAGGGGTTTACGGCTTGTGTTTGGCAGAACCACTCTGGTAGTACAGGTTCTGTCCCTTATTCGGCTTTTGACTCGTTTTGTGAGGTTGGGATTTAACATCTCTGTTTCTAAAGGAGCTCTTTACAGTTCAGAGGTTTTGGAGGCTTCAGACTCTGATCCTGGAAGTGATTAGTTATGCAAGATATTCCAGTAAATTAACAAGACCGCTTACATAACCTAGGTGTTGCAGGAATGAGTCATGACTCATTTGTAGTTTTAAGATGCTTGGAAAGGGTAAGCCATGTATGAAGCCTGATTTTATATACAATAAAGACATAAGAACAATCACATAATTTCCCAAGAGATTTTCTTAAGGGCCCTCCACTTTGACCTTTGGCTCTGAAAAGCTCCAGTTTGTTTGACATTGAAAAAAAGCAAGTGTGTGAGTGCAGTGCCACGAGCATTTGCACTTTGAACATGCTGGGGCTGAACACAGCTGAACTGGAAAAGGCTGCAACAGCTAATGTACTGGGAAAATAGAACAGAGGCATTTACTTAATAACTCAACTAATTCCTTTAGCTCACCTTGTAGAGATTTAACCTTTGAATGAGAGAGTCCCTAGTTCAAAATCCTGTCTCTCCTCTGTCCTCATGTTAATTTTTAAATTATATATCATTGTTGAGAGGCCCTTATGTTGAGCATTACAGGCTATTTTTCATGTCTAAAATGGGGAATTATAACTGAACATTAGCCGCTGGCTATAAATCACACGAAACAAAGTGGTATCTGCATCTACTCGGTAACAAGAGTGGGAGAACAAGACAGGGAAGAGGACACAAAGACAGTAGCAGAGATAATTGTGACTTGAGAAAACTAATGGGTCTTCCAACTCTGTGATGCTATGGACTCCAATTCTCTGGAGCTCTCCACAACCAGCATTATAAGTGCACGGTCACAGTAGGAGCTCAGGCAATCTGGAGGGCAAACGCAGAACTGGGAGCTATTCCACAACCCCCTGCAATACCACCTAGCATGCTGTGGTCATGCTGGGCCAGGGGTGGGGTAGGAGAGAGCCTTTTCACTGACTAGAAACAGCACTTTTCTCTTCTGCTCTCCCCATCACCATCTTCCATCAACAGACATGAGTGAGCAGTGACCACAATTCCCTGTCCCTGGGATATGTTTTTATTTCTAATTGTAGCTAAAGCCCCGGTAAGGAGGAGGCTGTGCAAGGCTGTTAACAGAGCAATTATCGAGGCTGCTGGATATGAGCTCACCTGCTCCTTCTCTGCTGCTCAGCTCGCAGGGCAGGAAACTCTGCCACTCCTGTACCTTCCTGAATGGTCCACTGATGATATAGTGTTATATTAAAAGACAACCAAATAAGCTTAGCATGGCCTCATTCTTGCACTAGTCTCTACTGGCCCTTTTTCTTTCTTTTTTCTTTTTTTTTTTAGTTCTTTCGTTTCTGAGAAAGCTTCCAGGATCTCATGTTGTCTTTAGGGTAAGCAAAATCTACCTGTTGCCTTGTGTTACTGGAAATTATTTGGTCCCTTTCTAAGAGAGAGATCATCTTGAACTCAATATAGCACCTTGCGCAGTGCAAACTTGTGTCTGCTATTCGTTTAGGACCATAATGCATCAATAGCTTAAGTTAAAAAAATGCAAACTACACACATTTCAGCCTAAGATGCCAGGGGTCTCCCAGGAAGTTTGGTGCTGCTTGTCCAACTATTACACATTTTGGGGGCCATACACCTTCGTCTGTACAGCAGTAGCCACGGGAGCTGCTTAATAAACTACCTGAACCCTATGCAGCCAGAGACAGGATAAGTTCTCACTGCAGTGCTGATCTCTTCTTAAAAAGAGGACAGACCTCCCCAAAGAGATTGTACTGAAATTAAAGCTTTAGGTTTCTTTCATAACAGACAGTAAAGCAGTTTTTACAGCTAGGCCAGGTCAGTGTCCTGGCAGGAGGCATTTTTTCAGGAGCAAGAAGATGAGTAAGGTAGAAGGAGACCTGTTAATTGATGCAAGGTCCTTTTCTGTTCCCTTACTCAGTGTTCTAATCTGACAACTGGGTGCAGTGTTTCCACAATTTAATAGTTGATGCTTTATGCCCCTCAGAGCATCCTAACAAACTCTGGCCCAGCTCCAGCACTCCATCCCTACGGAGCGGGCTCAGAGGCAGCAGTCCCCAGGCGGTAGGGCTTTGTTCTGTTAGTGCAGTGCCAAGCACAATGAATTTCTGGTCCAGGACTAGTCTCTGAGTAACAGTAACTGTAATAGGTGCTCTGTTGATTAGAGGCAAACTTAAGAACAGTCTTAAAAGCTTTGCAGAATGGAGGCCTATGTGCTATATGTTTATTAGGCTGTTCAGCAGTAATCCGGACAGCTGAGAATTGTTGAGGACCTGGTCTATCTAATTGTGTGTCTAAATCATACTTTCACCGTGATTCAGAGGTACTAACATTATAGTCTACATAGAATAGCTTAGGTTATATGGTCAGATTCCTGCAGATGGTCAGTTTGTATCATAAAATTTAAAATTACAACTTGCACCATAAAGCTACTGCCTGAAATTTATTATATATTGCAACACAACAAGCAAATTAATACTAGATGCAATATATGCCTAGACATTAATGTGAGCAGAGGATGAAATATTCTCCTCCCAACTCATCGGTACGTGTTCCCTTCAGAGCAGAACTGAACTGCCCAGAATCACCACGGAAAGTCACCAGGAGCGCAGCCCTGCGTGGTGCTGGGCTGCCTGGCTCCGGGGGCACAGGAAGGACATCCCACACCTTGTGGCACGAGGCCCCAGGGTTTCTGAACTTGCGGTTCTGCTCTGTGCATCACGCATGCAAGAGCTCAGCTCTCAGCAAAATCTTTTTATTATTCGTCATAAAGAATCGCAGCTGTGAAAAGCGAACTAGGGAGGGAGAGTGGGAACGGGCAGGCACTCTGCCTTGGACCTGTGTAAATCAGGAGTAACTCCACGGCAAGTGCACTGAATTATGTTGTTGTCACTCGGACATCAGACCAGAATCGACCCCTTTACCTGCAATAGATGAGTGAAATATCTTACAACTGTGTGTCCAGGAGCCTGCTAAGCTACTTGCAGAGTTGCTGTCAGTATGCCCAGGGCAGAAGCATATTTTTTTTCTTACTGTTGTACATAAGGGCTCTGCTGCAGCCGACAACATGAAATGTGTTAGTTCGGTTTGTTCAAAATGGAGTGTGTTTGTTAAGTGTTGCCTCTTTGATGTTGCGCTGCCATCTCCATCTTTGTCATCATTGCCCATCTTTTTCAATCTAATGAACTCAAACCATCAGTGCAACTTAAGTTCGGCTGTCTGTTCTTGCATAGTTAATATTAAAAATGTACTAACAGTGTGGCTGCGAAATCAAATTATGCACATAAATATGCTGGCATAGCAGAGGAGGCGGCAGAAGCTGAAGTTAGCAACATTGATGCCAGTTCACATTTGCAAATCAACCGTCAATCTGTCATTAAACATGTTATCAAATGATGATAAGTGTATGCTTCTTGCTTGCATTGGCGCGCTTATTCCCGATGTTGATGTGCATTAATGGGATAATGTGCATTAACATAGTCTTGCTTGGATGAACACAAAACATTTTTTATCCGTCTCAGTTTGTTTCCCCCTGTGGCCCCCAAGTAAGTGTTTTGTGTTATCAAATTGCCAAAAAATGGGAAAACACATTACTTTTAATTAGTAAAAATTTTGAGTCATTATTTTTTTTTTTTTAATTTTTATCCAGACTATCTCCTGTGCGTTGTCACTCGAGGTGGGGGGGACACTAAAAAAACATTCCGCTGCCTTCTTTAAGTAAAACAATTAATGTCAGAAACTCAGAGGCTGACAATTATGTGCTGTCTTAATGCACTGGCCTTTCATCTGCAGTCCTTGCTTTTGACACGAGCGATGGTTTCAGTTCAGCGATATGAAAGGCAGGAAAGGAAACGATCTCAGGCATTCCCAGCCCATTGTGTGGTGCCGCACTCAGACATGGCAAGCAGTCCTTGAGCTGGCTTCGTTTAACAGTTTTGCATACGAGCAGGGAAAGGCTGTACCTAGACATTAAACAAAAAGCTGAAGAAGAGTGTGGCTGCTCTAGGAGAGAACTGAGTTTCTGAAGGAAATTCCCACACGTTTGCCTGACTCCGTTATCCCCTCCCGCAGGGCGCTGTGTCGTCAGGGCTCCACTCACGGTACGCACTGCTGGTAAACTTCCAGGGAGATGGAAAAAAAAACCCAAATAATCCTCATTGGAAAGAACAAGAAGTGACTGAAGGCATAAAACCGTTAAAAAAGCCTGGTTATCACCCCATGATGGTCTAGACCGAGTGCCCACCTGCCTCCCAGGCTCGGCCAGAGCAGTGCCCAGGAAGTGAGGGCTCAGCTCATCGGCTGCCAGGGAAGGCTGCATTGCCCTGGGAATGATTTGAACAAAAATAAATAATAGTATTTTTGTTTATTGCTTCTGTTTAGAATTGAATTGTTTGCCCAGGCTTTTGGAAACAGTTGAGATGGAAGTCTGCTGAAGCAGGAAAAGCATCCCTCAGATTTATGGCACTTCAGTATTTTTCAAACCTTTTTTAAAAAGTAGATGAAGCAAGTTTCTTCCCACCCCTTGGAGAACGGCCGCTAAATCCTTTCATATTTATGCAACAGGGGCAAAATTACAATGATCTGCCCAGGCTTTTACGGTAAAACAGTAATAGTAATGAAAAGCAATACAGATGATGTCTGCTCCGTTTCAAAACACCGGGAGTTCTTCCAGGAGTTTCACTAGGGCTTTACCAGTAGCGCCATCAAATCAGGCTTAAGGGTTGCCATAAATGAAGGTCAGCCACTTAATGTGTTTTATTCTTAGTTTATGAGCTGGAAAATAAAACTTCTTCTAAATTTTTTATGAAAGACATCATGTTATTTACGTGTTTCTAAAATAGCAACTTTTTTTCATATGATAGAAATATTTATAAATTACTCCTAGTGTCTGCTTATGACTACATCTAACCTCTAAACATGGTTTGAGCTTTATTTTGAATCTTAAAAAATTGTAACTAGTAGAACAGTAAGCTTCGACAAACTATGAACTTTTTGGTAAATGGGTCAAACTTTTGATCACTCTTTGTGTTTTCTCAGTCTAATAAGGCCATTAAATTTAAGCTTCCTATTCAAGTCTGTTTTCTGTTATCTGGATGATTTAAAGGGAAAATACATGGGAATGATTATTGATTATTTTTTAAATTGTCTTCCTTTATTAAAAGTGATCCATTGTATTTGCTATCATTTCTAAATTTTGGATACCTCAGCACAAGTTCCATAGTCATAAAACTAACAGCGGTAATTGTATTGTTGCTAACCCTAGCTTCAGCAAGTCCTCGTGTTTTCTAATTCTAAACCAAAGAGCTTGTCTTCTAGTACAAAGAGCTTGAATTTTAAGTATATTTTCTGTTACACATCCATTACTGGCGGAATTTATCCAGCAACATCTATTTTTTTTTTTACAGTTGTGTAGCTTTATGTTGCTTCTACTCCATGAGCTACCTTGAAATTAACTTGTCAAACGTTCGTCCCACTACTTAGGAAAGATTCCTAATCAGATGAGTGGACCAATTTGTCATGACTTGGAGGAGAGGTGCTGGAAATCAGATGGCATTAAAAAGGCTCTCTGTGAAGGCTGTGTACGAGGGACTCCGGCGAAGCAGCTCAGGCTAGGCTCCTCTGGGGGACTAGTTGTGTCAGAGACGGTATTTGGAAAACTAGAGCAAGAAGTGTGTCTTTGTGTCGCACTTTCCACATCAACTCAAACCCCTTTAATATATCTCCCTCAAAGTGCTTCATCAGCAGGGCCCAGTTTGCTCTCTTTTTGGGCACTTGGCAAACACCGGACCAAGGTGCAAAAACATAGAAAACCAAGCACCACAAAACTGAACCCCGACCCAAATTATTGGCCGTATCATGGTACTATCTGGAGAATGCTGGATCTGGATTTTATCCTTGCTACTTCAGCCAGTTTCTACTTTGAACAGATCTATTAATCAGGTGCATTAATTTAGTAATTTTTATTAAGCGGTTCAGAATAGTGAGATGCTGTCTTATTCCTTGGTATGTATAGCTCAAAGTATATGTTGATAAATGGATTGGCAGTAACAGAGTTAGGCTATTCTTCCTCTCTATTCTCCCAGTCTTTATTCTTCATACTCTATCTTGTTCTATTATCTTAGGCTTGACTTTGGAGTGTTTTCAGTTTTTGAAAATGGCAAGTAATTAGTCAATATGTTTTCACCATATGTATCAAGCTCAGTAAAGAGGCAACCATTGGCCTTTGTCATGGCACAGTAAGCGTTCGTTTTCTCAGCACTTCAAGTTACGCTGAGCGTGTGGTGAGCGCCAAAGAATTTAATGAGGAATTTTACAATGCAACATTTGACATAATAATTCACAGTTCAGCACAGTTCACAATTTTAGGGTGAGTCCCCTTTTTAGATCGCCTCTATTTGTGCTGTTCACACTAGAGATCTTGCACGAGCTGCTTCTCCCCTCCCTGGTGCCCTGTCTAAGCAAAGAGGCTGTGCAAAGGGTGGATTAATTGCTATGACTCAAAATGGTCCCGTTTTACATCTTCTTGGCACAGATGCTGTGTACGACAAGGGAGAATTCTTGAAACCTTTTTCCCTTTCCAGACTGGCTTTTCACTTACCCCAAGCTAGTTAATACATACTTTCCAGATAGAAATTTTTGCTTTAAGGCTTCCACTCTTGCTGACTGTTAACAATCTTTTTAAAAGGTCAGAATCTGATCTTAACACTGTTGATATGAAGTGGCATTTGCCCAATTTTTGCCATCTCCTGAGCAAAAATATGTCCAGTGTTTTCTAGAGAGATAGGATAGACAGCAGCCTGACTTGAGCCGTTTTCCCCTCGTGGGAATACTGTATTTCAGTTATCTGTGGAACAGGTTTCTGCATTCCCTGCTGGGTTTCTTGAGATTTGCAGATAAAACATTTGAGCTCAGATTCAGTTCAGTACGTTATAGGCATTTTGTTCAACGTTTTGGGGTATGTACAACAAATAATCATGAATAAGAACGATAACATTGTTTTACTGCAGTCATGATTTAAATTTATGTGGCGTTGCTATTGAAGTCAATAGGACTTTTTCCCAAGTATGTTTTGCAGGGTACAGTATCATTAAAATGTGACAGTTAATAGTCTTGTTTATGTTATTATATTTAATGAATAAATATATCAGTCTGTACATCAAACTCGGTTTTGTTTATACTCTTTAATTGTAGTCTTATCTCCCCTAGAAGCATGTTATATCTTTTAATTTTATAATTATCCACTTTATTCATGTGTGACACTACAGAACTGCTGCTTATATCCTATGAGACATCCAAATACAAACAGACAGAAGACAGGCAACCACTAGGAAATTCAGATCTGGATCTGAATCCAGCTCCATATTTTCAAAACACCCCATGATTTTAGATCCAAGGGCTTGGTTTGGGCTGTTGCATAAAGGAACGAGAGTTGCAGAATGTGAGACTAATTTATACAGCATCTCTGAACATGATCGATTAATAGGGATTTATGTGATCCTTCAACACCTAAATGTTGTTCTCTATCTCTTGAAAGAGACCTGAGCTTTAAAGACAAAGAGGGAGCACTTCCCACATTGCCCTTTGTGAAGGTTGCCAAAAAACGGAATTCAAGTTTTATTGGACTGGGGAGAGAGAACAGAAGTGCAAGCATAACTTTTCAGCCTGGTGGTCACAACACTTGTCTGGAAAGAGTAAATGCCAGTCCATGCTCCAAGGACTGATTTGTTTGAACTAAAGCTGTGGAGCAAAATGCAGAGTCTGTAGGAGCACCTCAGGGTCTACCTCCCCCAGGTAAGCAATCCTTACTAGGCAGCAGAACAGTGCCAATTCCCATTGCTTCTCTCTCAGTTTTAGATTCTTTTTTTTTTTGAAGCTTCCAATGACCAAATAGAGGTTGGAAAATGTAGATTTGAGTCCTCTATACTCTGTGTGAGTGCTCTAAGCCCAAAGAAGTCCATAAGTCAAAACAAAAGTGTTTAAGAAGAGCAAATTCTAAGAGGATTCTTAAAGCAAGGCTACAGATCCACCTCCTTAGAAACCTCCTAGACTATGAAGTCTGAAAGGAATAATTGTTTTAACCAAGTAGAAATCAGTGAGTGGCTATATTTCAGCTATAACTGAGTAGATTCCAAAAGCACCAGAGTGATATACCCTACAATAAGGGATCAACATCTTATCATCTTTCTATTTCAGCATCTATATTCTCTCAGCCTCTTTCTGTTTTTCAGGTCTGGCCATAAGCAAACCACCTCAGAGCTCAATGATTTCATAGGTTCCCCTCTGAGGCATCCAACTTCTCCTAAGCCTGAATGTTAACTCTATGCTCAAAACATGTGGTTTCCCAAAACTTAGATATCCAGCCCCTATATTCTTTGTTACAGCTGAATGAGGGTGATTCTGTGCTTTTTATCAGCACAAATTCCCTGGAGTGGCACTAATTACAAACCAAGAAATGGTTTGGCAGATGGGTCTCCTCTAGTCTTGAGTTAGACAAGTAAATCCATCAGCTGGGGAGCAGTCAGCAAACTCTCACATCATGCCATGGAGCAAGACTGTTCAAGGAGAAGAGCATCTCTTCACTTACAGATCACATCCAATGCCAAGCTTTCTTGTTTGGGATCTTTTGCCAAGAGTTACAGGGAAAAAAAAAAAAGCCAGAATAAAAAGTCCAAAGGTATGATACTTATACTGTAAAAGTTATCTAATTATTTGTATTATAATGATGACAAGTTTAGTAAAACACTCTGGGTGTTATATGTGCATGTAGGAAGACAAGTGTCATGTGATTCTGCATTTAATTTTTCTCTTTTTGTCTGTTGATGTAACACCACAAATATTTACTGCATGATGATATTTCTGAAGGTAGTACCTTTTACATCCAGTAGTCAAAGCATGTACAAGAGCAAGCTGGGAAAGGGGAACACCCAGCCGTAGCCCAGAACAAGCTGCTGCGATTACAAGAGAGCAGCTGGCAAGAAGAGACCTGTGCAGCCAGGTGATAACAATAAAAAAATTTTTTAAGAGTAAGTTTCCCCAGGTATGTAAGTAGTTTCTGAAAGCAATATCTTCACTTAGTGGTGTTTTTTTTTCCTTCTTCTTAATTGATTTATCTAGTTGCTGGGCAATATTTTAACTTCTTTGATTTTGAAAACCTCCCTCACCTATTTTGCGTTTGAACAGGACTTCTAGTGAATGTCCTCACGAAAGTCACCTCTAAGGCAGCCATCTAAAGAAAGGAAAATCTGCTTCAGAGAGTGACACAGCCAAAGTGAATACTTTTCCAAGTTAGCACTTGGAGAGGAAAATATCATAATATTTAAACCAGTTTTGAAAACTTTCCATGAAAATAGGGGAAGGGGAAAAAAAACATAAAACACTAGTTGAATACAGAGAGAGGCCAAAGAGAGTTCAGTTACCATAGAGATTATTACTGGCAATTGGTACTCAACAGCAGATTGGGATCTGTTACAATATTTTTATTAATCTTTTATCTTAATTGGTTATTTATATTTTTTTTGATCCATCTCTGTGCTGGGTCCAGATTTTACTCTTTACCTGTCACTCTTTTTGACATGAAGCAGTAACGACTGTGGCAGATATGAGACATTTCCTCAATTTGTAAACATTAGCAGGGGTCACGAGTACATAAAATAACCACGTGGACAAGTCACTGGGCTTGGCTTTGGCTGGCAAAGGAGGAGAGAGTAGCATCCTGAGCGCACTCAGTCTCTGCAAGGCTTCATCATAAGCACTCTCCTGTGCAAACCCTTTTCACCATCATAATTGTGACATTTTGTAGGTACAGCAGAGAGGATACAGAATGCCTTTTCCCCTTTCAGTATTCCCTTGTATATATGCAAGCCTTGTCGTTTGACACATGGGCATCCCAGTGCATGAACTGATAGTTTGGGAAATATCCTATTGTAAAGCCTTTCCCTCTCCTTCCTGTCTTCCTTTCCTAAGGATTCATCCCGTTGCCTGTGTGCGTTGCAGCAGCTGAGAACATCCAGCCTTTTCACAACCACCTCAGTAGCAGTACACGGAAGAGTCAATGATAAAGAGGTTTTCCAGTCAGTCAGCTTTTAACATTCAAGTCTACAATTTTCTAAGAGTGCTCAGCCCTGTGTATGCGTGATGTTAAATGCATTTTAAAATGCTGGTGAGTTTGTGGTTTTTTTTCTGCCACACCATTTATTTACCTTTAGGGAGATATTTTTCTCAGGGTGGCTGAGATCAGCCAGAGCCGGCTGGGTTTTCATCCCCTTTCCCCCCCTCATCCTCAGCCTCTTGTTCCCTGCCTCCACCTCCTGCATTTTGGATGTGGGGCCATTCTGGAGCTCAGGCGCAGCGAGATGCTGAGCAAGGAATCTGGCCACAGGGAGTTCTCTCAACTGCACAGTGTGAACGAAGTATATTGAGAGAGAGAGAGAGGGAGAAACATGCTTTTTTTCGCCTCTAATCTCCTTTAGTTATCATGATCTCAAGGGTTATTTGTAATGATAGTAGGCACTGCATTTCAGATGGAAATGTGATTTTCCACGCTGACGGTGTCACTTTAAGTAAACAAAGTTAATTCTGCTTCCTGCTATGCAAGGCCTAATCTCATTACCCAAACCACAAGTAGCATAACAGAAAATACTCCCATCTGTCAAAAGAACTTAAAATAAAGGTGGAAATTGTTTTTATGTTTCATCCCTCTTCTTCCCTGCCGAATCCCTCAATGGACGTTAATTATCACATCTATTTAAACCCGTTCAGATCCCCCAGCCTCTGCCTGTGGCTCCTTTTTCATTTAATGTGCCTATAGAATAATGTTTATGCTGCACCTTAGAGTTAATGTTCAGTTTTGAAGAACTGTAGCTAAAATCTGTGAGCTGGATGGCTGACCCTTTTGTCTTACTGCATTCTGCTCGAAGGGGGCAGAAACCAGGTGACATCAAGTTGGCTTAAGGCTCTCCCAGAGGTGACTGAGATCATGCTCAGCCCCTTTCCCACCTAAAATAAAGAGGAAATCTCTGAGTTAGAAACAGTCCCACAGGGAGTGAGGGGCTTAAGATCGGGTGTGCTGACCCTGTGCCTACAGCTCCAGAGGATCCATTCACCTGTTGCACACATGCCTGTACTCAGGGAGGTCTTGGCCTCACCGAAACTGTGAGAAATGGCAGAGCCAGGCAAGCTCCAGTGCCATATTACTGACACCACGCAGAGCCGGGTCACAGGCTCACTGCTGTGTTGAGTTTGTTCAGCCTCAGCCTGCTCCTGGACCTCTCCCAGGACTGCTGCCAGTGTGTAGTGTGAATGGGGCCCATGTTGTGCAGAGGGGAGCTCAGCCACCTGGCCATCCCAGTGCTGAACAGCAATCCTCGATCAGCATGAAACAGCTCCATGGCAGAGCAGGACTGGTGAAAGCAAGGAGGGACCTAGGACAGGAGGCAAGCACTGTGGCACTGATATGCATTTTCCAGCACTCATGGAGTAGGGTAACTGCACTCGTTCCCTTGTCATTTCCAGGTGTAAATCCAGAACAACGTCCGTGGATTTAGGTCAGCGTGAGTTCATTATGAGGAACTCCATCAGGAGGAGAATCAAGGACCTGATGTTGCAGACTCCTGCAGGAGGTCTGCTGGCACAGGGAACAGACCCCAGTGTTTCCAGGTCTGACTTTAAGCACAAGAAAATCCAAACATACTATCTAGTAATTCTCAGCTCATTTCAAACCAGCAGCCACCAATCATAAGAGGATCGTTCATAAAACTCTCCAACAATGTTTTTCATCCCCTCTTCACTTAAAATGACCTTTATGTGATGATAACATCTGCCTTGCTGAGCCTTAATTGCTTAATTAGAGAAGCAGGTTCTCTATTAGACAAACTTTTTTTAACTGTATTTTTTCTTGCAAGCATGATGTTTGCTTTCATTCTAAGCTCATCAGTATTTTGAAAGCTTTAAAAAGACACTTTCAACTGGTTATAGTTTGTTAGTTTATTTATTTATTAGCTGTTTGAAGGTTTTGTTTTCCACTCTCTTCCTAAGAGGTATTTACAGCATGAATCTCTACCATTAGGAATTTCTCTGCCTTTTACTACCAGATTTGCATAGCACTTTGCAAAAAAAATTCTGGGTTTTGCTGAGCAGCTGTTACAGGTTCTGGGTGTGCTTGGGAATGTATTTATCATGGGTAAGCTCTTAGGGCTGTGCAAAATATCCTGCACCTGCTTCATGTGTGGAGAGTGGAGTTTGTGCCCTTGCTGAGACCTCTGGTAAGTCTCACTCTGAGCTGTGACTGCCGTATTCTCCTTGAGTTGGTCTTTTGCAGCAGGTTCAGCTTTAGTTTACTTTCTTATGTAGGACTTTTGAGCAGTATTAGTTTATTTTATAGTGGTATTTTTAAGGTCTAGCCAATCAATCTGTTACTGTAGGGTTGCTCCTGACTGAATGATTGTTGATAGTTTTAAAGTAGTTGATTGGCTCATTTATTCTGTAAAGCCATATAAATTTTGCCTTAGGTTGGATTTTTTGAGGATAGTATTGTTATACTGATGTGCTGCACTAACAACAGAAGGTTCCAGAGGTGATTTGTACTGATGTTGATCACAGAGATAAGTTACACCAAAACAGCATTTCTGAGGTAAGAAGTGGGACTGGAGTTCATGCAAAAGCTGCTGCCATAGCCAAGGCAGCAAGAGCAGCATTACAAGTGCTGCCAACAGCCATACAGCAGAAACAAGAAAAAATGCTTGAGATACCCTAGCCTTGAGAAGCACCCATAGGGATTTCTCCCCAAAAGTAAGTGTTCTCTTGCTGTGTTCTTTCTAAAATAATACCTTGCCAAAAATAGAAAATATCACCATAAAAAGGTGTCATGAATGCCTAAGATGGGGAAAATGGACCAGAAGTGACTTCAGGTGAAACTGGAAGTTAAGTTTCTTGGTCTGCTTACAGTAGTAAAGTGAGAAAGCTTGGATTCTGTTCGTAGAAGGAGCTTGAACTTATTTGCTGTGCTTTAGATTCTGAAAGGAATTTCAAAGGCCACTTGGCTGCCTTTTCCACTTTTGTTGCTGTTTCAATAACATGGTTGTGATTGTGTCCCCATTGCTTTTAGCAGAGTGCAGATGAGCAATGAGAAATGCTTCTCTCCCCTAAAACTAGCAAGCCATGTAGCTGGGAGGAAGCAAGCACTGTTATTCTCACCCCGGGGGATGCACAGGGGAAAGAAACATTGGTGGCCACGTTGGGTGGTAAAACCTGATCAGTAAAAGGATACCTATAGTTATTTGATGAAATAGGGTATGCAGGAGGTGCAATAAGCAGTGTCCTCCAAGACCAATAAGCATGACTTTCAGGTCTTTGAGGGTATTTAAGAACTTTGCTTACATTCATTTTAACCTAGGTGTTTTTCAGGATCTCAGCCGCTCTGCCCTGATTACTCTCCTTTTTGCTGATAAAAACTCAGAGCATGGCAGGAGTTAATTGCAAAAGGTGATATGGGTTCCCTTTGGATAGGTCTGCATGGTATTTTGGGCAAGCTTTGTCTGCTCAAGCTCCAAGCCAACAAAAAGCCAGGTGGCTGCGTTGGCATGGTGCTGAACCCTACGTAATATATCTGATGGAAAGCAGGGTTTATTAGCTTGGCACCGCACTCTCTGAATTGTAAGGGGTTTGGATAAGTTCTGGCTGACATCCCATTGGGTCAGACTTACCCTTTCTTATGTGTGCTTAAGGTAACAGGGGAGTGTGCAATCCTGGTCTTGCAGATTTGCAAAATTCATGTGATCTAATATGTGTGTATCTTGCAATGTTACACTTTTTTTTGGTTTTTTTTTTGGAAACCTTGTGTCACATAAGTGTAAGGAAATAAGTCAAGAGTACATTTTTGAGGTGGGGTGGAATGTTTGTGTGTGTGGCCTGAAAAAAAGTACTTGCAAATGGCAAAAATTGATATTTTCCTAGCAAAGGCCAAAAACACTTAGAAATGATCTATGTGTAATATATTTGTTGTACCCTGAGGTCATAGAGGGATGTGACTTTCAGGGAAAAAAATGGATAAAACTTGCAGTTTTGAAAATATGTATTTTACTTCAGGGCATTTTCAAAGGCTTTTTTATTGTGTCTACATCCACTATTTCACTTATACTTTTCAATTCCCATATATTATTCATGTTGTCTATTTTAATAAGTTTTGGGTCAAGCTATTGCTCTCTGTTAAGAGTTTGTTACAAATAACATTGCTTGGATGCAGTGTTTGAGCCTCTCTCTGAAACAACCCCCTGTGATTATTGAGGTGCAATCCAAGGAACAGGCAGAATAAAGTCCTTTCGTGAGGTTCAGATTTCTTCCTCCATTTCGGAGTTTCGTGTCTTTTACCTAATTCCTTTCAAAGCCTCAGTAACAGTTAGGTCATGTAGCTGCACCATCACGGTTCCTTGTGAGGAAGGTTCAGAAGCGAGATGAAAGGGTTGCAAAGCAGAACTGAAGGAGCCAAAATATCTGGATTCAGTTTCTGCCCACGCTATTAAGGCAAATAACATAAATCAGGGAGAGGTGCATCTGCAAACACACACAAAGGCAGACGCCATGTGTGGGATGAAGAAGAAACTGGTGCTTGCGTTGCCAGAAGGAAGTATTATCTGCCACAGCTCTCCATAAAAGCATGCTTTTGCTGAGTATCCATAGAAAGCCAGGGCCCTACACAACGTTCAGCATGTGGCTAGGGTCTATCACGTTTATTGAAAATGTTCATTTCCTTAAAATTAAGCACAGTCTGTTGTCTTGGTTTTTATTCCTAAATACAAGGGGAGCTTCTGGCAGGAACCTGGGCAGCATGGCTTGACTTGTGCATGGGCAAGGGGACGGTAAAGCCCATTGCATACATTGCACTTTGCTAAGGCAATGTTGGTGGATTTATCCTTCCACCCTTTCTCCCATTCTCTTTTGTCTTTAGACTCCGAAACAGATGTAAAAGTTCACATTCAATTCAGTCACCTCCATAATAAATTAATTTCTGAGGAAAATCTGACTGAACTGCGTTACAAAGAAACTTGGTCTGTGCGGCATTTGAGTGTTATCGGGTTGCATCGTTACAATCAACAATCATTTTGGTATTTAAACAAAAGAGGAAACATTTTTCGATGTCGTAAGGAATGTTTCTGAGACCATAACATCCTATTAAGGCAAAACAGGGTTGGCGACAAAGTCTGTTTGATTGGATCTGTGATCTGCCAGTTTTTAATGAATGGGAAGAGAAAGGCACAAGCAGTAGAGTTGAAAATCAACTTGAATTTCTCCTTCTTTTACTGCTTGTCTAAGACTGCTCTCTGTAGCTTTAGCAGTGGAACTCATTACTGGGGATAGGAACAGAGATGAGATTAAAAGAGCTTTTCACTGACAAGATCTTTTTCGCAATGGAGTGCTTTCACTCCTTTCAGGTTTGAGGTTTTCTGACTGTATATAGTGAGTGATGTATTATTATAATAGTTTGTTTTACAGTAGTGGCCAAAGGCAACAGAAGCATCCATTTTGCTGGATATTTTACATACACACATTAAAAAATAATCTCTGCACAAGATGTCCATGTGATTTTATTTCTCTCTCATCTTTCTTTTTGTTTTTTTTTAAAGGAGTATCTGGTTTATGGTTGCAGTTTTGAAAACTGTTACCTCGTTGAGCAGTTTAGATTAAGCATAAGTCAAAGACAGCCTCTTTTTATAACTCAATCTTCCAAAGTCTGCTATAAATGCAAATAGTGAAGAGATGCCCCAATGTTAAGATGCTGATACTCACATAGTATAGGAAGTGCCAGTGTAGTATGTGTGAAATAACTTTATCACAGGCCATTTTGTAAGCTCTCTTCGGAAGAGAAAGTTTCCCCAAGTAAAAAGTGTAAACTGTATGAAAATTGAGACAACTAAAAATGGAAAAAATTAAATAAATTGCAGTCACTGTACTTTTTCTCCTTCCACGCTTTTTGCTAGGCTTTCCTTAGTTGAACAAAGGAGATGAAGTGAGGTGCTTGTCTGTTGACTCTGCATTCTGCAAACTAAAACCAGATGAGTGCCTGTCAAGAATTTCCTAGGGTCTGCCCGCTAGCTCTTTTGGCAAATACTAATCTTAGTTTTAAGCTCCAATTAAAGATTTGCTGAGGACTAGGGTCTGGTCCTTTTCTTATGTCATTTTCTCATGAAGGGGCTTCTCTGAATTCAGACAATTCACTCCTGACTATAAGTGAGAGCAGAATTAGGACGTATGGCACTATATCAAAAGATCTATTAGATCTCTCAATAAAACAAACACGGCTTTTGAAGTTGTTTAGCTGTTTCTAGAGCAAAGCAAGAACTTCAGAGAGAACACGTTGACTATTGGGCAAAAAGAAATCCTTTTTTTCACTCTTCTCCCTGCCCTTCCACCCTCTTTCTCTTCTTTTTCCTATTTGACTTTTCTTCTGTTAATTTTTTTCCAAAGGAACCTTTAAAGTCAGGTCTACAGTAAAACATTTTACCAGCACAGTAATTTTGGTTAAGAGTGTCATTCTTTTTTTTTTTTTTTTTTTATAGCACTTCTATATTGGTGTAACCTTCAACATAGATTCAACTGTACAAAAAAAATTATTTTGCTGATACAGCTTATTTCATTGAGGGAGCTAGTAAAAACAGCTAAAAACGTTCTCTTGGCAGGACAAGCTGCATCTGTATTAGTGAGGTTTGCTGGTGTATCTGTAAAATGTCAGCTTGGCCAACAACTTAACCCTTAAAAGTAATCCTGTTGAAATGTGCTTTCTTTAAACTTATTTGGCCTCCATATGCTGAAGAGAGGATGGTTGTAGCATACTAAATTCACAAGACTAAAACAAGCTTTATTTTGATTAAATTCAACTTCCCAAACATGACGTAGGCAACTCCCCAGCTTGATTTATGGTAAAAAGTATAGCTGTGCTAAATGGAAAACCATGGTTGGGGCTCTGATTCTCCTCCCCTTTCTTTGATGATAGCCTTATCATGAAGATATTATTCTAATATGCCTCAATTTCCCCATATGTGAAACAAGGATCCTACTCTCTGTCTCAGTGCTGTAAAGATTCAGGAGCTTGACTACAAGGCATTTTGACATTTCGGTACATAAAGGGTATGACCGGTGTTGTTAACACCAGTTTAAGAGGGCTCACTGGCCAGTTTGTACTTGTGAAACTGTAGCACCACTTACTGGTTTTGCTGGAGAAATTCCAGCCAGCAAACCCAGGCAATGTTGTTTATCTTCTGCTGTCATCATAACTATTTCCTGAGAACTGGAAAAATGTACTCCTTCCTTACCCTCCTTGCTGTAGCCCAAAGGATCAAAGATAAGGATTATAATGGTTATGTTCAAGCAGAGGAGTTGTTGATTGGGATTTATCCTTTTAAATATGTGTAAGTCATAGAAAGCTTTGCACTCAGAAATATTGACTTCATTGATCCATGCCAAGAGCAGAAGAAACCCATGTGGGCTGAAGTGGAAAGGCTGTGTGAGATGCTTATAATAAAGATGTTATCTGATAAATAAGATACTGCTTTATTCCTGACCAAGGAAAATTAGAAATCCAGACTTTAAGTACACCAGTCAGTTCACGCCAAGTTAACTGTAGCAGCATTAGTCTCCTGTGATCAATATCCAGTATTAGGACCTTGCATTCCTGTCTCTGGTCAAATGAGATAGCTACACAGGTCCTGGTTCTATGGTATTTTATGGGGTTTACAAGGAGAACATCTGAATGAATCAACTTCAGGAGCGTAATGAACTATAAATGCAGAGAACATCACCTTCATCACTCAGGATAAAGTGAAAGTAGCGTAGGTCGTGATATTGCCTTTGGAAACAGCTAAAATCTCCCATCTGATTAGCTGACGTGGCAGAGGCTGACAAGGGAGGCAAGTGGGGTTAAAGGTGTTCAACGTAAATGGAGAGTGAACTGTCACAAGTGGGGCCATTCCTTAAGATTGGTTGGAGAGTCTGAATGTATCAGTTCACAAACAAACAGGAAATCCGAAAGGAAGAACAGAGTGGCTGCCTCAGGCGCAACAGCCGGCTGCCAGGCTCTCTGAAAGGGACACTAACAGGTGGACCACAGGGATGCTGTTTCAGACGAGGGTATTATATTATTGGATCTGGGTCTCTTGCCCTATCTGGAGCAGTATCAACTCGTCAGCCCGCAAACAGAAAGCAGAGGAAGGAGGGAACTATCTCAGAAATATATCTCCTGGTATTGCAGAGAGTATCACAGACTCAGAAGGAGGGCCAGTTTACAGCCATTCTGGCCAATATCCATTTTCTCCTTCACTGGTATCAAAGCTGCTCTGTCCAACCCATGTGGGGAAAAAACCCGCCTCATATCTGCAAATGGTCCTCTCCTTTAAAAACAAACTTCTGTGTTTTCTGCAGTACATCTTCTGTCATCCTCCTGCCCTAAACTTTTGAACCCTGTTAGCAAATGCACTGTGGGCAGAATAAGGAAGGAGTCCTTACCCCCACGGAAAAAAAAAAAAACAAAACAAACTGATCTGAAGAATTCTCAAGGGGACAATTGAGCACTATCAAACACAACTGCAGTAATACTTTACTGTCTGCTGCAGATATTGAGCCCTCATTGCAGTAATTGTCACGGTGACAGAGCTGGGAACACTTGCTGTAATTAGGACAGTTGTTTTGTCATGTGTAACGATCTGAAGAGAAGCAAGGAAAAGAGGCGAATGAGCACTAATCTGCTAGAGTGTAGTGAAGGAGAACCATGCACGCACACACGAAATACAGCACGGCTGCTCATATATTGTAAATTCAGATGAGCAGGCATTTTGAGAAGGTGAAGAAATAAATGTTAAAACAATACATCTATTCAGAGGAATTTATGCTCTCTCAGGTGTCTGACTGTATCTGGAATAGCAAATGCAGATGTTTCTCTGTAAAGAGTTTTTGAAGGTGATCCTAGTGATAACTAACAAAAATCCTCAACAAAAACCATGTGTATATAGATACATGGGTGTAGATATGTGTTTATGTATTTAAGTAAATTTCTATAGGTGGCGTGTACCTTCCTCCAGCTTGCTGCTCCAGCACTTTGAGAACATACAGCACAAAATTAAGCCAGACATTCAAGTGTGTAATGTGTTTTAAACTATCATTCAAACTATTTTAATTTCTCTTAAGTAACTACTTCAGCCTCCTACTTTTTTCTATTTCTTGTATGCAGACTAGTATTAAAAATAAGCACTATCTTTTTTTGTTATGCTCCAAATTACCTTCTATTCTGACTCTGTGAGCCTGCAATGGGTGTTATAGTTGAGTTTCATCTGGTGACAAACACTGCCCAAGTATCAAAAACTCTTGGAAACAAGCCTGTGATTCTGGATTTGTAAGACCCAGAGCTATGGGGTATCAAGTACCTCTTGGGTCTTAAGGAGGTGAGCATTAATCATGTACAAGACTGTAATATGGATTTCTACAAAATTAAGACTCCTGCCTCTCCCTCAATACCTGATCAGGTAATATTTCTGTATCGATCACATAATTTGTTTACCTTGAAAATTGCTTGTAGGTAACTCAAAATGCTACTAAGAAGTTAAAGGGGGAATCAGTTAATTTGGTAATTATAACCCTTAGCTCTCCAGATTGGTGTTGCAATATGGGGGTACAGTTAGACAACTGCAAGACTACTCAAGAATTGCACCAGTAGTGGTTAGAGACAGTAGTATAAATTTTGCTGATTTAATGTGTCCCATGTAAAGCATTTTTCAACGAGGAATTGAATTTTCGACTATTTCTTTTCTTTCCACAAAAAATTTAGCATTTTATTTCACAGCTGAAGAGATCTTGAGGCAAATACCGCTTGCCGTTTTAGTGTTAAGCTAAATTTAGCATTCATATTTTCAGTTATTTCCTTAGCTTTTCAGTTTTCACTTCTCAGTGAAACCTTTCCACCACTACTGAAGCTGGTCAGAGTTTTACCATCTACTTCAGTAGGACCAAGATCTCGCTTCTGATGTTTTACTACATGAAATCATTCTTGTAAGGATCATAAATGTCCTGTAGAGATTATCAACCTGTAACAGACCACTTAGTCTGATCTTGATTCCAAGTAAAACATAATGATTAACCCAGAACTCTATTAACAGAGAATGAGAGGGTAAAATACAATTAATGACAGCCAGCAGGGTTTCAAGGAATATAAATCTTGACAAATAAACATACTGTCCTTTTGACAGGATTACATATCGACTTAAGAAAGGTAACTGTGAAGATATAATATACCTGCATTTCTCCAGGGCATTTGACTTAGTTCACCTGATGTTTTGCCTCATTAGGTATTTAAACATGTGTCAGATGGTTTAAATAGTGGCTCATCAGTAGATCTCTGTGTATTGTCAGTAGGAGGTACCACAGAAATGTTTCCTCTTTCTAAATTGTATTGTCTATCTAATGTTTGCACCAACCATCCAAGCAAAGACATAAAATACCTTTGGTGAAGGCTGCAAGGTGACACAGGACCTGATGGAGCAGTGAGTAACTAAGAGAAAAAGTTGCTATGTAGGAGCAAAATAAATCTGCAGGTTAAGGAGTTTCAGTCCAACAGAATTCATATTAATACAGTCAGATATGAAGAAAATCCAGTGGGACCAAAGCATATGGATTATAGCTATGGGTTATATCTACTCCAAGACACAAGTAGATGTATAGATAGGCAGTCACCTCAGCTAAGTTCATAGTGCAGTGCTGTAAGGAAAGAACCTATGCTGTATAAATAAAACAAATAGTAACTTAACTAATAAATAAACCGAATAAGGAATAGATTTTATTTGTATGTGCAGCTTTAATTGGGTCATAATGTGAAATGTCCACGTTTCAAGAGTATGTGGAAATATTCTAAAGAAAAGTTAGAGGCCAACAGAAATGACCTGCAGGCTGGAAATCCACCCTTCTGCTGTGAAGTTTAAAGAACTTGACATATTCAGCTTATCAAAAATACCGAGAGATGCTTTGATTGCTGTGTGTAGGCATCCCTACATGACAGCCAGCTTCTTAGTCTCGCTGAGAAAGCGTATTTAGCTGGATATTTATGTTGACCAAATTTAGCAGTAAAATAATAACATTATATTAAAATGAGACACAGTTCCTAGTTGTGAAGGTGATGGAAGCTCACAACAGTTTCTCAAGTGCACTCCTGAGTGCTTTCTTTTCTTCAAAATAGGATTAACTGCCCTTTTGAAGTATATATATAAAATCAAGTTAGATTATAGGGAAACTTTATTGCAAAGATGCAGTTTAGAACTGGCATATTGTATGTACTTATGTGTGCATGTTTATGCGTGACAAGGCAATGCAGCTTGTTTTTGTGAACATTAATTAGTGTGTGTCATACAAGGATATTAATGGATGAGATTAGGTGGCTTTTTCAAAGAGAAAACCAAATAATCCTGCATCTTTTCAATCTATATAATTCTCTTTTCTTAGCTTTAAACTAGCTCAGTAAGCAAATATATGTGTATTTACTCTCTTGTCAGGTAGTTAGATGTTTTTTCTACTCTGAGTAATTCTTTCATTAATTTGAAAATAGTTTTAATTTCTGCGATCAATTTTTTAAAAAAAATGTTCTCATTAGAAATTCTAATGAAAACATTTTATTTCTCAGAGAATCATTAGATTTTTTTTTTTCCCCCAACACCAGACTTTTGAGATTGAATGTTTGAGGCTTTTTGATGAAAATTAAAAAACTTCTTCAGCAATTAGATACCTTTCTACTGAAAGACTGCCTTAGTTTAAAATCTAATTTCCACTGCAAATGGCAAAAAAAAGTTTTCAAACAAGAAAAAAAAAAAAATCAGAGAGCTCCAGTGTCCTACATCGTATCCGAATCTTGCCAGCACTTCTGTAAGAGAAGGGATTGACAAAATAGTTCATTAACAGGAATGTTCTCCTCACGGAGGGGATTGAATAGCTGCATGAGAAACTTTAAAGCCTTCTTTGTGTATCCAAACAGAAACATGGCTCAAAGAAACACACATCTACAGCAGTTCAGAGTGCTGTGAACCCTGGACTATTTGTGGATTGGCTTTGAGAGAAGTTGCTCTTGATTTAAGAGTACATCCTAATACACCAGCAGCCCAGAGACTGGGGAGACTGGCAAGGGAGAAAATAGTGTGAAGAGTTTGCCTGGCAACAAAGGCATAGCAATTTGCTCCAGCGTTGTTGTGAAAAGAAGATGCTTTTGTGAGTAGAGAGACATGTGATAAGTGTAGCATGAAAGCGCCGTGGAAGTAATTGTTCTCCTGAACTCAGCTCTGGTCTACTCTGACTCGCAGTGGTCAAGGTCTGAAACAAGGAGATCTGTTCCAAGCCTTGCATTTAAGAAAGCGACTTAAGGGACTAACTTTCCTCTAAATATATCCTTTGCCTGCATCCACCATCACTGCGATTACACGGAGGCCTTAGGATTTTTTCATTGACACAGGAAAACACAGCAGAGAGTGGAGGCTGCCTTTCAGAAATTTTAAGACAATCAATTCGGTGAATCCAGTTGGGGCCAACTGATAAATGTCATCCATGGCTCTGTTTGCCAACGGGATTCAACATCGACATTTGTTTTCAGTATCATGCTACATTTTGGGACATCTTTGGTCCATATTAGAAACCTGTTGGTTGTTTCTGATGCATTTTCATCAGCTTCCCTTGTGCATTTGGGAACGGCAACGGGTCCACAGCATTTATCTGGTCATCTGTGGCTCCTCTGATCCTCACCCAAAAAAGATTTATGTCAACATCCCCACTCAGACTGTTACTCACTGCCCCCCTTGCTGTTTGTCCACCGTGTGGTTTGTCATTACATTAAATTATGAGCTCGTTGGGATAAGAACACCCGTCAGGTCACTTACTGAATACCGGTTTGCAATTTCCAGAGTGGTTTTGCTGCCGAGTGTGGTGCCAGTTACATTTTGTGGCACGTTTCCTGCCTGCCTGCCACAGAGGTGTGTTGGCTTTGGTAGCCCAGGCCTTCTGGGGAAGCAGAGGATTTTTCCTTAAACTCTGATTAATCAGTTATCTTCATTCTGATTTAAGTTCTTCTGTCCTGTATTTCACCTTAGGATAGAGCAGGTCATTGAATTTAAAGAGGACTTGCACAGTTGTGTAAATGAATGAGGTGTTTTCTTAAAATAACTATTTATACATGTAAATCTTTCTCTGGATCTTCTAAACACTTCGCATCTCTCCCTCTAACTCATGCAGTGGCATCTCTCTCTGTCATGCACGTCACATAGAACCAGATTGTAAAATCCAAAGAGCAGAGGGCATGTCTCTCTTCCTTTTGAACAACGCCGTGTAGTGGCTGGAAGGATGAGAAAGAGATACAATTTTTCTGCCAGGGACAACAACAAATTAAAGAGGCTTCTCCCTAATAAAAATTAAATTTGAGACACTATATCTATTTTGAAACAGCCAAGCTAGTAGTTATGTAAAATTGGTTTTAGAAAATTGGTTATTTTTTTCTGTTTGAAAGTACAGTTTCAGCCCAAACAAGTATTGCCATATAATAACATTGCTGAAAAGTTTTGGTTTTCAGTTTCTGTTTGGCAGTACCTGTTCAGTGTAGTTTTGAAGGAAAAAACCTGCAGTTGTTAAAATCACAATGAAAAGTTGTGTATGAAACAAAACATTAAATTCATCTGGTATTTCCTATGCACTTTTAAATGACAAATACAAATTTTAACAGGACTTTTTATTAGATATTAAAAAAAATAATAAAAAAACAGTCTAGTATCAACAATTAAATCTTCCAAGTTAGTTTCTAAGTTAATTGGAAGAGGTAACTAACATTTGCAGCTGTGAGGAAGTGTTGTTCACGCAACAAAACAAAACAGCTGCTAAGAAGAGCTAATATCCATATCTTTTGCTTAACTCCTTTTAGTATAAAAAGTGTTTTCCATATTGTTTGGCTTTCAAACTTATCTTCCCAGGTTGGGAATAAAGTCAATTAATCTGTAGAGAGTAAATGCTCTGATGCAGTTTATTGCTACCTACTTAAAGCCTCCAAGTGAGGCACTTGTGGATATATATTTAGCTTTTTTGCCTTTCATGGAAATCAGTAGATGGGCAAAATGGCCCATCTCTTGCTTGGAAAAACTACCCATAAACATACCATCCTTCATCAGGTTACGTGGCAGGTTTGGGTTTAATTCTGTATTTTCATCAGGAAGGAACTCTGATTCTAGTGTACGTTAAAGGTGGACAGTTATTTTTTGTGGGAGGGATCATGATTGAAGCTTATTTTAGCTTTCTATTTTTCCTCCTGTTGCTAACGAAAGTAGAAATAAATGAGTTTGATTCACCATTTAATTATGTTAATTTATAGCCCTATAACCCCAGCAGTCATACTGACATATAAATGATGAAACATAGTATATGATCAGATCCCGATTACTACAAAAGAAGTGTTAAGCCAAGGAGGAGTGAAAATTTTGGAGACCAGTAGTGTACAGATGGCAAATCCAGTTTGTCCACAGACCCCAGAAAGTATTCTGTCAAGGTTCTTGATTATGGTATTTTCTGGGATTAACACTGAATTCACACTTTGAAGGAAAGTTTCTATCTATTCAAAAAACAATTAAAAAATAATAAACCCCACTGTAAACCAACCTATACATTTAATTTCAGGACAAACAGGACAATTCATAAAAATCTAAAGTGAATACTGTTTCTTTTTCACTTTCATGAGCTTAACTTTTTTTCTTTTTGAGTCAACCCAAAATGGATGATAATGATAATAATTTGGACACTGAATGAAATATGTGCATAGCTCTACTCAGATCATATTTATTCCAGAACTCCTATCGCTGTCTTCAGTGAAACTGTATTTGACTAGATTTGGCCTGTAATTATTAAACTGTTAAGCCCAGTTACATAAAGGAAATTGAGAGAGGCTATTGCCAGGTAACTGTCATTAGAGCAGAGTCAATTTTGCCTTGTGCCATGAATTTCTTTCAGGTTCTTGATAAACACAAAAGTGCTTGTGGGCAAGGCGGGATGTGGTGAGGTCAAGGGAGCTCAGTAAGCAGGGGCAGCACCTACGCAGACAGTCGCAATGTGCATCTTAGGTCACCGATGTAACAAATTCATTACATTGAAGTCATTTCCCATTTGCAATCTCAAACTGGGCACCAGTGCTCCGGCTCAGGAGCTGAGGCGGGGCACTCCCGCTCGGGCTCTGCACACACACGCTGCCGTGTTCGGGAGGACTGAACCCCCTGTCAGTTCATCTTTAGTTCTCTTGTCTCTGAGCTAGTGAGCAGAACTAACATAATCTTAAAGCTTGTTTGCTCTGGGACTCGAGTTTTTCTTTCAAATGATAAAAATCTCTCTTTTCTAGCTCCAGTGAAAACAGAGATTTCAGAAAGTTGAAAGGCCAGCCAAGTGTGCTGAAGTAGACTCTGGCTCCTACTCGCTGGCATTTTTCGACTGTATTGGAACCTGTTATATTAAAATGGAGTCCTGAGGGCACTGGAAGCTACAGTATATATCCTTGGAGGAGATTTGGCAACTTCAAATTCTCAGGCAGGGTTTACAAAAGCTACAATAACCAAAGAAAAGCTCATTAAAAACATGCTGAAATTTGTCTCATTCACAGTAACCCCTTTCTCAGTCCTCTGGTGTTTTAAACACCACCAGTAAACTGAAGCTTGTGGCCAGGGAGAGAAACAAATAGCCAAGGGATGGGTTAAACACGGCAGCGTTCACATACAATGTGTGATTGTTTCTACAAGTACTCGTGTGCACACAACTGCCTGCTTTGCATCTGTTATCAGTAAATGTGTGTGTTTGCACAGCTATTTACCACGTGTACCACATCTCGTGCGCAGCATCCTTGTACAGCTAACATGTATTTCACACACCACACTTCTCTGTGGCACAGTATTTAGGGCTGCACATCACATTAAATTGAGAGTATTGTTCTGTAATGAGAAATACTGCAACACTGTGACTTCCCCCACATCCTTGTAAGTAACAAAAAGAAGGGTGAGAGGTGCCAGAGAGTAGATTTGCACTTTCAAAGTGAGGGTGTTGGTTTTTTTTTTTAATTTTCAAAGTGGCTTAAAGCTAAAGTCTTGGGTGGTGATACACAGCTTGCAGACTACTTCTGTGTTGGGCAGTCCCTTTTTTGTCCCTGTTGCTACCCGTGGCAGTAGGACAACACCAATGCTGTGTTGTGGAGACGAAGTGCATCAGAGAACGGTAACTTCTCAGCACCATGTATCCAAGCTTAAGCAACTGAGTGCTGAATTGCTCTGCGAGCCACTGTCGCTTCCTTTCAGAGCAAATGGGCGCAATTTCAAAGCTATTGGCTTTGATATCCTCATTTTAAGCAAGGAAATGCAATGGAGGTGATCATTAGAAAACTTGATTGTCCATAACTGTCCACAACCTGTGAGCCTCAAGAGAGCACAGGAGGCTTAAAGTAAGTCACCAGAAGTTGGTGAGTTTTTGAATGTTTCTAGAAAGTATGTAATTTTTCTTAATCCTCCCTGAACCTAATATCTGATAGTGCATCTAATGAAGCCTATAAGTAGTATTTTATGAAGCTACAGTTCCCTCCCAAGCTCACCAGGGATCATTTTTCTCTTTGAAAAACAGCTCATCATTAGGAATCAAAGATGTTTGATATACAAAATAATTTCCCAAATTAGGGTTTGTCAAATGTAGGTTTGCAAATCTCTGCCTTTTTTTTTTTCCTTCTTCTCTTTTACTCTCCCCTTTAGGTTGATTATATCTTGCAACCAAAGGCAAAATAAAATTGTTCCACCCTTTCCCCTCCTTCCATCCCTCCCTCTGCCTTTTCTTATCTTACCCCCCTCCTCCTGACAGTAGCTCAGCCGCAAGACACCCCCACCGGAGCCATACCCGTAGGGCAGCCTCAGCACATCCAGCAAAGGCTCATTAAATTGCAACTACCTTTGCAGCACCCACCGGACACTCACAGCAGTCCCCAGGGCTCCTGGCAGGGCAAGAAAGCTGGTGGTGGAGCAGAGCGAGAGGGGATGCGGATGGCTCTCCCTCCTCCGAGTGCCAGCAAACAGTTAACGGTTTAATACTTTACAAAAAAGTCAAGACAGACTTGTGATTCTTGATGTTAATGAAGGTGTCACACATTGTCTAGAGAAAGTTGTGCCTGGCAATCTTCCTTTTTTCGGATGCCTACACCACTGACATTTCATCTCGCATTCAAAGAGCACTACCTTAATGAAATGCATAATTAACATATTCTAATTGTGCTGAGCGCTGTGATGATTTTGACAGAACTCACTTTCCATGTCTAATTTGATGCTAATTTAATCTGTTCCTCTCCCGCTGACATGACCTTTCTTGATTGAGTTTCACTGAGGAAATTTTTTGATGGATTGATTTATCAGCATTGCGGAGACAACAAAGGCTCAGGGTGCATGACAGAAATCGGAGCGGGAATGGCCCTCCAACGCCTGCACGCTCTGAACTTTCTGGCTGCAATGTCCTCTTTCCAGAGACTGCTTGTCTGATCTACTGATGGAATTCAAGAAATGTGACATCTGTGTGTGGGTTTGATCTCTGTGATAAATACAGTAAATATCTTATTGTGCTTGTGAATCCCTCGGAAGGAAAACTTCTCCCTTTCCTGCTGCTGTTCTGTAGTAAGTGGTGTGGGCCACTGAGTAGCGGAACAGTGCCAGCAAGGACAGGCTCTCGCTACACTTCTGACCTCCAGCCAGCACCTGGGGGGTTTGGACCTGTTTTAATTAACCTGGGCATTACTGGCTATCAGCAAAAGTGCAGTGAAATGGGGTTAGAAGATATATCACAAAATGCAACCTACCTATTAGGTTGCTTCTCTAATACTTGCTTCTGGATGCATTTAAAGTCCAGGATGTGCATTTTGTAACATGCGCGCACATTCTCTCTCCAGATATAAATAATTTATGAATTGTATATATATATATGATTATACTCTCATGCAAACATCATAGAGAAGGTTTAATAATCCTCCTAATGTTGTCTAATGTGCTATATCTCACAATGCAGAACGTCAGCGTGTGCCTGTGGGAACACCCAGGTGCCCAGTAAATCTCATGGGGAAACAGCAAATTTTTCAATTGCTCCACAAAACTTCTGTATCAGGTGGCCTCTATCCAATGCTTCATAACTTGACAGCTTCTTCCTACCCTCATAATGTACCTAGCTTACTGTACAGAGTTCTGTGTCAGAAAAAGATGTCCTCCCTGACCCTCATAGTGACCTCTCTTATACCCCAAAGCATAAGACTTGAGTTATCTTTGTGCGTTACGCTACAGCTGTTGCTGGTCGTAAACTTAGAGTTCCTTATACGGCATTAGCATGTGCGTTTTTGCTGCTTTGGAAAAGCAGAGATAGCATCTTGCTTTAGAGATCATAATAATGTTTTATTGACAACATTGTTGAAATGAGTATCACAAACACCAGTTACATAAATTCTGCTTTTTTTTTAGTTTCAATATTTCATCTCACTGCAGATTTCTCTTAAGATGTGCATGTTCACTTTATTTAGGAGTTGATGGAACAGTTTAAAAAGGACTTGTTGATAAAAGTCCCAGATTGTTTCTCATCAACATTTAAGCTACATCGAGCAAACAATAGGTACTTAAGGAGAAGGGAAAAACAAGTCCAGAAAGCAGAGAGAACTGATGGTTCCCACAGCTGGGGCTATGAACTGTGTGTACACTGCATGTGCGTGTCAGCACGTGGGCCTGCGGAGTTTTGTTTGGTCCGTGATCTAAGAACTGGTTCAAGAAGGGCTCACATTCAATGAGCTCTGCAGAAAGGCACAAAGGCAGTCATGAAAAGTACTGTAGCAGCAAGCATGGGGTGGTAGTTAAAACACAGCCAACGCCAAATAGCTCTCTCTGGAAGCGGGCTGTGCCCACCCAGGACCCCAGCGATTCACTTTCCAGCCTGCTTCCATACACACCTGCAGAACAAAAGGTCCTTATCCCTTTTCTGATGGACAAATTGAAGGCTGAACCCTAACCTGCTCAAACTAGATCTGAATTGATTGATGTTAGGAAATCACACCCATCTACAGTGGGCCTGAATTTTGTTCTTAAGTGGATGTTATGCCATTTTTTGTTTTTTAAATTTAATTATTTTTTGAAAAGGAAACTCATTTTGCAATAGTCTTTTCTATTTTGATTTCATAGCTTTGCCAGAGGAAGGACGGAAGCTGATTAAATTCACAGATCCCCTGCTCCGAAGTGGGGGGGGTGGGGAAAAAGCAGCCCAGGAAGATTTGGCACTTGTGTATACATTCTGGCTAAGTCTGGGCAGCTGCATAACAAAATGTGTAAACCACGTTATAACTGTGAAACTATGAGTCATTCAGTGTTATTTACCATTGATACTGGCAGGCAGCCTGATCTGTTACTGTAATTATGTCTCTGTCTCTACCAGTGAGATCAAAAGTACAGAAATTCCAAGTAATAGCACTACAACTATATTAGTAGGGTGAAACTCTGAGCATCTGGATCGGAGAAAAAGATATTGAGTGCACAGTGTTGCAAGAGATCAAAGAGGTAACTAAATCTAATAAAACAGTAATAATTGGTAAGCTCGCTTCGAACATATGGAACATCAGAATTTGGTATTAAAATATTATTTCTTAAGAACTCCAAAAAATTGGAGCAGATAGTTTGAGGACATACCAGACTTGCATGTATTCTGCTCTAGGCTTAGTATTTCTGAAAAGAAATCAGATGCCTTTATCCATATTTAGGAGACTAATTTAAGAACAATTTTTTTAAAATAAAAAATAAAAAAGCCCAAGCCATCCTAAAGAAATCTTACTTGGATATTTTCATCTGTGGTCACCTGGGTGCTTCTGGTTATTTTACTGATGAAACCAATCAGAAAGAAGGGGAGTGGAATTAAGTTTGCAGCCATGCCTGTTCATCAAATGCTCTTTTTCATTAGAACGGTTCACTTCAATAAAATTCTGGGCACTTTTGATAAGACAGTATTCAAGGAACAAAGCTGTTAGGAAATGACTTGCTCATAAGTTCCAGCAATAATTTTTGGCCTTAGAATATTACTTGGTGTTTTTCATTGTCAGTTGAAAATGAAAATGTAGCATTTCAATTGTAAGCCATTAGAAATGTAGCAAGGCACACTGTTCTGTGCTGTTGATCTACAAATTGCACCAGAATACTTCTGTGAACTTTTGATCTGCCAGTACTCATGGGGGGAAAAAACAACATTCCAAGAAAATGTCCATTAATTTGGATGATTGAATATTCAAGGAGAAGGTTTTCCCTTATCAAGGTTTCTACAGAAGGAAAGTGAGAATTAGTAAAATGTGTTTAATATAAATAGGACCTGACTACTCTGTGAAGGAAAGTTTTTTAGCACTGAATCCTTTTGCAGATGGGTGCATCTTCTTGCAAAATGGTTGAGGACATAAATGATTGGAACACGGAAAGGAAAATGTCAAGGTATAGATAGATGCAGTGAGTCGTTTTGTTTTAACTGTATCTGTATTTTGATGTCTTCATTGTTCAGATTTGTTTCTGATGGAACTATAAAAGTTATGATTTATATCTGTGGAAAAGTTATTTCGTATGCAGACTTTGCACAATATGGTTTGTGAGAGAACAAGTTTGGAAAGACACATTGGTAGCTAGATAAGATAGTGGTTAAAATAGAAACAGAAACGTGGCATCTTTTCCAATGGACCACAGTGCTACTTGCATTAGTATTTAGTATTGTTTATTTTTTGATCAGCTGTCTGACATCTTAGGAATTATGACTCCTATAACCTCAATTCTTGCTTTAAGAGAACACTGTTGAAAATACTTTGTCAGTAGCCATAAGGGGTATATGGTAGAGCATAGCTTGTGGAATTATTACAGGAGACTGGCTTCCCATCAGGTGATGGGTTTATCAAATATTAAAACAACTGGTATTCTTCTTTCTTTCAAAATTGAAAAAGCATCTGGGAAAACCATTTTGGCCTTAAAACTGTTCAGGTCTGCCCTTTATTTTGAAATATTTTGAAGGATTAACTCACAGCTCTGTATTAATGTTAAAGAAAGAACACAAGTAAGATAGGAATGTGTGAGCTACGCATTTGAACTTAAATTAAGAATTCAACCCTACATCTATAAAAGAGCTGTATATGTACATTCTCCATAGCCCCTGAACTTCAAAAGCAAAGGGAGCAGCTGTCTGAAACTGTGATTGTTGCCACTATCCCCAACAATTGAGAAACCCGCGACCATATAGATGTATATATGCAATGTAAGATATAATAATAAATTCCACTCCCAGCTATGGAATCAACAACAAAACAAACAAAAACTTGCAACGCCGAAATATCTGAAGCAAGCCTTTTTTCTGAGGAAATATTATTGAGGTGCTGAACAACATTTGATCACTTGCAACCCTTTCAACTGACGTTCTATTATTCACATGTCTCTTTCATTATGCAACAGATGGTGAGTCCTGTCGCTGATTTTTTTTCTTCAGATTCACAAAACTTCAATGGATTGTAATATGACCCTAAAAACGAGTAGAAAAAGAAAACGCTTGTTAAGGTTTTATCTTTGATGATAATCCATTGACAGAGAATAACGGCTGACCTCCTATAAACCAAAAAGAGAGAGACACATTTGTCTTATTTTATGAAGAGCATTTGTCTAAAACATTTGACTGAGTTGCAGAATGTGGCCTTCAGCTGAAATGAAAGATGGTCCTTCTGTTGCTACACAAAGCCATATTTGCTGCTGCAAAGTGCAAAAGGATAGGCTGACAAATTGATAGTATGTCAGGAGCGTAACAAACTTGTATTCATCTTCACAAACATCTGCATATTTGTGAATGTTCTGAACAAGAAATATTTCAGTTAGAGGCTTCATTTGGCAAATTTTGAGGTAGTCATCACGCTGAGGTCTAAATGTTGTTAAAAATTTCTTTAAATACAATCCCTCTGTCTGCTCTCTGGTCACTTATCAATAGACAGTTCACAGCGCTGAAAGACTTTGGGCGAAGCCTTAGAGCAATTAAAAGCTATGCTCCATATGCTTTTGATGGTTTTTTATCTCATCCTAGACTAGCTAGATCCTGAATTATTATGCCATGAGTTATTAGATCAGTTAGTTTGCATTAGCAAGTAAAATAATAATAACACTTGTATGTTACCCCTCCCGCTGATAGATTCTAAAGTCATTTTCAAACATAGGGCTCAGTCTGACAAACACTTGCATAGCTGATTAGCCTCAAGCACACAAACATTCATCCTACAGCTGGGCAAGAGGGTCCTGTCATGGGATGTGCTGCCGAAACGTGACCAACTTTGGGGTGAAAAACACTGTGGGATTGTTTTGGAGCTAGACGGGAATCATCCATACCTTCTGACCTCTGGGAACTTAATCTAGGTCCTTGAATTAGAGTCTGGGCGCTTTGCAGCCAGAAGAGCAAGGTATAAATCTTTGATGGGATATTCAGAGCACTTAACTGAAGTACCAACTGCTAAACTAAGTATACTTGCAGTAATACTAGTATTTAGATTCAGCCTGTAGAAAAACTGTAATAAAGATTTGAGAATTTGGATAGCTATTTCTTGAATATTGATATTCATATTATTAATAGCACAGAATGTTTTATCTGTAAATAATTTCTTCTTTTGCACCCCATTTTCTATGACGTTAAGAGTTGTAGGATGAGTTCAGTAACTGTTCAAGTTTAGGTTCTTGTCCTGTAGTAAAGATGCATGTTTATACTCAAATTGAGCTGTTTGTTTGTCTCTTAAATCAAATTCCTGGATGGATCAAGTTGAGCCAAGATGTGAATGTTTTTGTTTGCTTGTTTGTTTTTAACTATGCATGCTTGCTTTAAAGCGTAAGCTAACGGATATCACAATATCATACTTCTGTAGCAAAGAAAAGTTGATAGACCAGATACTCCACTGCTAAAAAGCAGAGCATAAAGCTTTTCCATTTTAACCAGCTAAGGATCTCATTGAATACACTTATTTTTTGACAGGACTGGCTCTTTAGACACTATTATAAGTTGGTCTTTCACATTTTTGCAAAAAGTCTTTCAGGCTCTGCCTCTTTGAGTTAGGCAAACACGAAGGAATCGACATGAGTCTAACTAAACGAAAAAATCAGCCCCAGTGCCTGCTTCTTGCCAAGAACAGTGCCCCAGAACTAGAGCACTGCTGTGTTTACTGGCCCTTTCATAACACTGTCAGTATCGAAGAGTTGGTAAATAGAGAACTCATCCAGGAGGCTGTCAAATTCTTCTGCACTGCTGCACACCCCAAGATGATATGCTAGCTCCTCTACCATTTTGCCAGTAAGCCTGAGTTTAGAGGCTGGGTCAAGAAGGAATGACACTTTTTCAGTAGGCTGTCCTTCAGGGGAAATGATTTTATCTTATTTTTTTCTCAGCACTGACATGAAAAGGGAGCTATGTGGTGCTTTACAGAACACTCTATATGTATTAAGGACACCTAGGTTTCTTCATATCATCACCTCCAACCCATTGCTAATTCTCAATCACACTTTAATATTTCCAATTCATACATTCTAAGCAGTTTGCAAACATTTTTGAACCAAGCCAATACTATCTGTATTACAGTAGCCTCCTAGAAAGCTTGCAAAACAGAACAGTCCTTGCCCTAATGAGCTTTGAGTCCAAACAGCAAGGCAGACAGACAGTGGGCAGCAGCACGGGAGACAGTCATTTGCCAAGGGCTTGCAAGAAATCAGTCGTGGGATGAAGAATAGGCCCTGAATTGCCATTGTCGTAGGCAGACAATTGCTGCCCAGATCACAGGGCTTCCTTAGCAGCTGGCACTCCTTGTTTTGAAGATTGCTGTGGGACTGCAATTACAATTTCATATCAAAGATCAAGTACATGAGACATGTTTAAATTTCGTCCTGTAACTATCTGCAAATTAGATCCAAATGACAAGTCAGGTTTTGTCCTCCCAGACTCTGGGTCGCTGCTTGTATACAATAAACAGAGAATTTTTGTCATATTACAAGAAAATCTTTCATATCCTTTAATACAAGAATATTAGAATCCCGGTAGGTGTTTTGCTGTGTTCAGGCAGTTATTTGATCACTTGACAGTTTTGGGGTGTGATGCCTCATGATCGGCACTGCCAACCTGCTGGACAGTTCAATAGATTTTCAAATGGATTGTGAAGCAAAAAGCGCATAAAGGACTATTTCAGTTTCCTGCTCCAGGTCTGCTCAATGATTCTCTCATCCTACATGTCAGGGAGAGTAGTGATGTAGAGCATGAGTGACTGTGAATCATTTCTACCCATTCTGAGAAAACAAAAAACAAAAAAAAAAAAA
>VWZK01005000.1:106290-152064 GCA_013396935.1 Baryphthengus martii | reverse complement strand
AAAAAAAAAAAAAAAAAAAAAGAAAGAAAGAAAAAAGGGACATGTATTGCGGCAGCCCAGGTGAATTTGACATTCCTGCAGATGTGCAATAACATAATCTGCTTCTTTTCCCGAGTTCCTCTACTACAGTAGGGCTTTGTTGGCATGATTAGCCTCCTTGGTAGCATCCTCCAGAGGGAATTCTACAGAGATGAAATACAAAAACTACTTTAAAATGATAAGTCACAAATAGGATCTGCCACAAGGCATTATAAACAAAACTAGACACAAGAGATTCATAAAAAAATTAAAGTATAAAGTAACAGAGAAACCCCCAAATCTTCCTGACTACAATCTCATTTGCACACCTGATTCGTTTGCACAGCTTCCAGGATTCAACAAGCACAAAGGCAGTAAAAAAAGCAGCCAAATGACCAACACAATGACCATTGATTCAGGCATTAATTTAGCACAATTTTCATGCCGGCTAATATGATGGGTATATGGCAGCTCTGTTTTGCAACGTTAGTAATTTTTCTGCATGTGTATTGCTGAAAATTTGGTCTTAACAGCCCTTGTAACAAAAAGAGAGACATTGGAAGGAGGGAGAATAATCAAGGAAAGCATTTTCTTAAGTTTTAAAGATTACAATCGTCTAACTACTACTACTATCATCTGGATAAAACTAATCAATGTATTGATTACATTACCAATAGCCCTAAGAGATGAGAGTGATCTATTTCTCCTGACATATTCATTTCACAATACTGCAAACATAGATGTAAATGTAAAATGATATTTCAGCATATGTGGACTCTTCGCAGATATTTTCTATCATATTCTTAGTCTAATTTTTGGATCTTTGAAATTTTTTTATCGTTTTGATTTTGGTCATCTTTTTGTCATTCCTTAAGCAAACAGTTCTGTTATTATTTCTATATAACAGTAAATTTAGCATAAGGAGTCCTCTCCCATCTTCCTCTCCTATAATTCCATCTTCTGAGAACTGCACAATCTTGAGGACAACTTAGTCCACGTTAATACGTGTATTAACATGGAAAAACAGAACTGTTTAATATTCCTAAATATTTTTAGAAGTAAATCTTTCAGTTAAGTTCTTCACTGTTTTAATTGCTCAGAAAACTCACAATTCATCACTCCCCTCTTCCTCACCTTCAAAATATTTAAAGGTGTGTTCCCCATGTTTTAAACCCATCTGACTTCCCACCTATCTCTCTGTTCAAGAGGTGTCATTCATCGTACATCCTGAACTACAGACATTCTGCAGCCCCAGTCTGTACACTTCTGCTCTAATGGAAATCATTTGCAACTGAGTAGCGTTTATACCAAAGGAATGAATCCTGCTGCTTTTCATTTTCGTGCCTGCCATCATCATTTCCTTGATTCTTCAAAAAACTGCAAACGAGGTGACTGGAAGTGCAACACTTGCCCACTCAATGCCAGCCATGAGCAGCTCATGCGACTGTAACAAAGCTGGTTGAGATGTGGGGTCTAGTTTCTGACATTAGTGGACAAAGTTGGCCCATGAATAGTTTTGACCAATCATATTGATCTCACAGTAGTGAAAAGCAGGTGACTTGCCAGAAAACCAGCTATGAGGTGGGTGACTTAAGTGAGTGGCAATCCCAAATGTCTAGCTGGCATTAGAGACTTTGCCTTCATATTTGAGTGGTTCAAATGCGAGTGTCATGACAGAAGTTAAAGCTTATAAGCTTAAGTGTGAGGTGGTTCTTATTACCGTTTAAATTTCAATTCTGGATGCTGAATCTTGATTCATCAAATGAGTGTCTCAGCTGCTGTTCAGCCTTGAATCTTGAATCCTTTTTTTTCACTGTACCTGTGCTAAAGGAAGAAGCTAGACTGGACAGAGTACTTAACATCAGGACTGGCTGGGAAACAATAGTTCCACTTTGTGAAAAGCTGCAAGATTTTACTCATTCATAATTTGTTTCTCATCAGTGTGAGAAACCATTAAAAAAAATTGGTAGGGACAGAGAAGAGCAAGAACCACTGTAAAAGCAAAAATGGCCCAGTAGAAAAATTTGAGAGGGTCACACTCAACACTACCCTATCCTCTGATATAGGCAGAGAGAGATCTAAACCTTGGCCTGTATCTGTTTAACATTCACTCTGACCAGTCAGCTCGCTTGTGGTCTCTGGACTAGACTTTTGTATCACCTGAAAATTGCTAATTGCAATGAAAATGTCGTCAAGATGCAGTAGACACATTTCCAACAATTGGCTTTTCTTCCAGAGAAACACAACAGTAGTGGACAGTACTGTATGTCAGAAATTAAGGTTCCTGACATTGCAAATCAGAGAAAGGCTTGTTATGTTGGTAACAAATACTTAAGGGAAGTGTTGTCAATAACAGTCTGCAAGATATCTTGAGCCCACTGTGCAAGAACTGCTACATAAGTATAAATTTAAAAAAATTACTTGATATGATTCATAAAATTATACATTTGAAGTATCATACCCTTAGTTCAGGGACCTACTGTAAAATATAGGCTTATATAAGTAAATTTGAGATCTTGGTCTCCAATGAGTGCTCCACAGCACAGAGAAACTTGCTATCTCTTTATATCACCAGCACGTTCTTCTTTTGTGTGCACAGAAATTCTGGTTTTATCGATCACCAAGGGGTGATATCGATGTTCTTTGTGTGAGCTTGTATGCATGTGTGACTTAGGTAGGAATTGCATCATGGTTTCATCACATCATTAAGACTGGATTCTGACCTCAGCATAGGTATTGGCCCATATGCCAGCCTCCATCTTCTACTCAGTTGAGTATATTTGGATACAGTGAGTGTGTGGTGGCTGCAGCTGCTGACAGGAACTGCCAGGCATTCAGCTGTGTCCAGACAGCTGTATTTCCATCCATAATGAAACTATAGGATTTTTTTTCTTTTTTTTTTTTTTTTTTTTTTCTGTTGTGTCAGGATGTTATATCATGCACAACTATATATGGTAAAGCACCTTTCTTCTTATCAGTCATGTATGACCAAGTTTGTCTTTTGGAATTATTGTGTAAAGACTGAGGCATTGGTTGTCACCTTGCATGAAACAGAAGCAACAAAAAAATTCTTTCACCTCCTTCCTTAAGGGAAAAGCATTTACTTCTTCATAGGCAGAGAGATCTGTTCATGTAACATATGTCAATTAGGAGTGGACAGCATCATGGAATATTATTTCCAAGTTAACCCCTAAAGTAGCAAAATTAATTCAGCCTGTGGTATTAAGCAAGTGCTATAATAACTGATAGCGCAGTCTTAAAACTCTTCTTCAACATACCAGGAAAAAAAAGATGCACAGGAGAATATATTAGAGTGCCAACTGTGGTTTTATTTGGGGAAAGCCTAGGCCTTTCCTTTTAAAGGATTCACCTAAGGATTGTTAAAGATGTCTGATTAAATTTATTACATTGTTTTCCGCTTTTCTTTCCCTCCCCACAAGCACACTTATGGTATCATTATACGAATCACTGTGCGAAGACAGTATACGGAGGTGTATGCTCCCAGTCCATGAAATAGCAGGAAAGCAGGAGGGAATGTTCCGCAGAAACCTTCAGTCTGTTCTGTGGCAGTATAATTCTCATAACACAACTTGCAGGGTTGGGCTGTGAAATGCACATACGAGATCACAGCAACCACACAGTTCCAAGCTTGCATTCCACTGTGGTTCCCTAAAGTGACCTTTGGAGTCTGAACCTAAGAATATAATTTCAGGGCCGAGTATAAATGGCTTTTTCTTGCAGTTCAACTCTCAGGTCTTCCTGACATGCTCTGCAAGGGGAAGGAAGTGGAATTGGTTCCACTGAATTCTAGAGAGAACAGTAGCTCAGTGTGTATATTATTAGGTATTTGCAGTAGAAATGGTGGGTTGAGCAGGTTCAACTCAGTACTTTCTTCTCAATAGCGAAGGATTAAATAGGCTTCTGCTTTGTTGAAGTTCCTCTATCTCAGACGTTGCATAAATGTGAGCAAGCAAAGTACCTCCTACCTGCCTCTACTTCAGTCTTCTTGTCATTTGGCCGCCATAAGTTGATAGCAGTCGTGCAAACAGTTTTCACTAATGCAGAATCAAGTTCCTGTACCCAGTGATTTCTAGGATATTTTTATATCATGCCATGCTATGGAGGACTGCAATCTGGTTACAGAAAAACAGAGCATTCCTCTTTATTATTTAGCATTGAGAAAAACAAGTGTAATTGGCTTCTGCTGTGTTTTAATAACTAGAGAACAAAGGCATTTAGTCATCACATAATTTCCTGTTTTTAAAGGATTTTAAGTGTGATTCAGTGATTAACATTAAAAAGTAGCTACTATGCAAACATAAGAACTACTTCATTTTTGAATTATATTTTAACAGGTATAGATTCCATGTTCTTGACATTTATAAGAGGTCCTTCATTTCCAGCAAAGTAACATAATGAAATATCCAGTCCCACGGCTTGATCATCTTCACGTGCGTTCCTATGGTTGCTGTGGCAGACCAGGCACATATATTCGTCTTGCCTGTAATATGAGAGTAGTCCAGTCTATGGAGTGGTAGTCATTGAAATAGAATCAAAGGAAAATATTTCCACTTTCCCACACATGAAAATAAAAATTTTAATTGATTTTTTTTTTTTTCTGTTCTGTCTTTGGTGTTTCATTTTGACTGAAAATCCACTGTGGAGTTAAGAGCTCCTTCCTCAGTGAAAGCTTCCTTTGTTAACTAGACATTTTTGCAAAAAAAAAAGAAGTTTTTGGTGTTGCTTAACTGATATTTTCTGAACCCAAAAGACATGTTAACAAAACTGTCTTGTGCTGGTTTGGGTGTCTATGACTAATAATTATAGAAAACCTCCGCGTTGCTAGCTGGAGGCTGAGTTGGACCAGTCAACTGGAGTCACCAGGTTTCAATTCTCTTACAAGCACTGGCTAGAGCTCATCCCCAGCCCATCTCCAACCTCCATATGGTTCAAAGATGACAATGACCTTAGTTTGGTCCTGTCTCAACAGGAGGCTGATCGTATTTTGAAAACACCAAGCTGTTAAAGGGCAGAGAGATGTGCTCGGCTCCATGGGTCCTGGGGCCATGAGTGACCCACAGGCAGGAGCTGTCACTGGGGATTGAGAGGGTCCTTGTGGGCGGAGACTGGGAAGTTTCAGAGGAGAGGGAGTAATAAACCCTTGAGGTATACGGATCTGAGCTACATGTCAATGGACTCCAGACATGTTTCTTGCTGCCTCCTCTCACTCTGTGTCACTCTAGTGTGACCTCTGCAGTGACCATTTGACACAGAGCAAGCAATCGGCCATTTAGATGTCACTTTTGTTAGGAAAAGCCCCCCTATACAATGTGTGATGGGGGTGCTACATGTGAGCGTGTCTTCAGAGGTTCGATGGCAGGGGAATGTGCATCAGCAGCTGGTGAAAGCAAAACAGGTTTATTTTGCAAGTGTCACACTAGCATGGCTTGTGTGGGGGTTTTTGTTCCCATGTATCAGAAGTTTCGCTTCAAGATTTTGGTGTGACTGATGCTAAAATGTGAAGTAAAATCCATTTGAAATTGCTGAGTATCATCTTCTGTTCCTTGAACTTGGATAGTGGGCAGGGAGGGGGAAAGAAAACCTTACCCTTTGGTCGTAATTTGTCAGTTCTTTGATTCAGTTTGTCTGGCATGATACATGCCTGCAGAATCCACCACTGAGTCTGCAGACTGCCGTAATGCCCACAATACTGTATAAATACATTAAGCAAAAGTCCTGATTTTGTAGGATTGCTGTTGTTTTTCATCCTTCTCCATGACCGACCCCTGCAGATCTGGGCCTCAAAGAGGTATTTCACGACAGAAGGAGCTCACAAATGGTGTAAGATGTGTGTCGTGGAAAGGTTGGCATCATATATCTTGTACGTGAAAAGGACAGCAAAAATCACCAGAATGGACTGTAATAACTGATTCCATAGAGCTTAAAACTCCCTCAAGGCTGAAACATCTTGGGCCTTTCTGAAAAGAGGCATATATTTTGAAGTGAAAGCAGGGAGGAAATAATAATAAAAAAAAAAGCCTAATCTTCTGCTGATGTGGCCTTGGCAATCGACTGAACTGACAAGGCTGTGTATTTGTAAAACAAGCTGCGCTAAGTATTTTTTCGGCCTCGTGTTTAGAAACACATGGGGCGGGGTGGGGGGGAATGGGGGAAGAGAATAAATATGGAAATCAAATGTAAAAACTTCTTGCACTCGCAACCGGCTTCCCGGAGGGAATTCCTGCCTCTGTTCTCTGCTCTTCCTCCACTCAGCAAAACGACTGCCAGTCATTAAGCGGAGCTGTACGGCGCTCGCAGTACAGTAATTGAACACCAATGGGCCCACCCTCATTTGCATCCCCCATCTCTTGATTGGCAGCTGTACATGAAATGCCATATCAGTTGAAAGTATGTTGTGAGCTGGCACTAATGATCCAGTGGCTCCGGGGAAACCTGCCATATTGTAATTCGGCTATCAGGCATGAAAGAAATAATTCTAAGTGCCAGCAATGTGAAGCCGAATAAATGTTTCAGTGCTGCAGGTTGCCAAGGGTGACACTTCTGATTTAGTATAAACGAATGCCCTGTTGCCTTTGGGGTTGGGGGAGTTCGCATTGTATCTGAGATGTGTGTATAAAACATTAGTATTAGAAAATGGCTTCGGCACGGGATGGGAAACAGAGGCCTGGTCCCAGGCGGCGCGGGAATGTTTACAACTAATGACTGGATGAAAGGATTTTTCTACCTACTGTAATGACAGGCAAAATAGGATTTGCTTTCCCTGAGATGGAGAATAATGGCTATGTTAACTCTGCCTTTCCTTTTTCTTTCTCTCCTTAAATGAAATGCTCTTTTGTAAAGAAAATCACATCTATTTTCTTCAGTGTAGTGGAGGGAGGTGGCAGATTTAACTCCTTGAGAGCGTTGGGGTTTTGGGCGGAGGGAGGCAGTGAGGGGGTTAATGGGTGGCCTCTCCAGCCAACCCCTCATCACCTATCATAGGCTTTGTGCCAGGAAAAGATTTTTCAGTAGCCTTTATACTCTTGTTTACTGTTAAACATTTGGTGAGAGATGAAAGAAGGGACTTAAAAATGCAATGCAGACAATTTTTACTTTAATATTTCAGCTCTTGCACATTACTGTGTCACAAAAGGCAAGACTGGAGGGACAGGTGTCTGCAGACATGTATGAAAAAGCTGGTGCTCTCCTATTGTGACTGTGCACACGCAGCTTCAGTAATTGCCAATGTAGCTAATTAATTGCATCTGCACATGGGCTGATGGTGGCTCTGCGGCAACTGCAGGCGCAGGTACAGAAACCTGCCAGTAATTTTTTAGGAACAGTATCCTTGGATGTTTTGGGAAGAGTGCATGAAGGTGTGTGAACGGTTCGAACCTCTTTTCTTTCTGTGTCAGTTTGCAGATAACGTACGTTCTTAATTTTGTTATCCACACCGAGTCTGCCTTGCAAAATGGCAATACCTTCAAATTTGGATCACTTTTATTAACCCCATCTTTAACTTCCGCAGGGTTATCTGAAAACTTGGCTGGCAGAGAAAGATAGCACAATGATGCAGAAAATTAATCCGTTTCTTAAAGTTGCAGCTAAGTAGAAAGTGGAAAAGAAAAATCCGAAAACAGCTGATCTGGCTTGGTAATGGTTAAACTGCTGCTTTGCTGAGACCTCAACCTTTTCTGCTGTCTGTGTTATTTCATTGTTTTCATGTATTCTTATGGTCCCTTTGTTGTCTCTTGTTTTATCCTTTTATAGTAAGTTCTTTTGGAACTGAGGCCGTCTCTGCTTTGCACAGCACCTAGCATGGTGGCATCTTCCTCACTGCCCGGTGCTGCAGTGTATTAGAGTAACACAGTTGATAATAATATTGACTAGCAGGACACACGTGCATTAGTCCTCGTGGATAAACCAGAAACTGGACTCACAGCAAGGTTCCCCTGGCACCATGTGAGGTGCTGCCTGTGGGGTGTTGGGTCCGCTCTGCTCCCATATGCATCAGGAAAGCTGAAGGCATTCAGTATCACTCAGGATCAGATCCTGACTATTTTTTGAGGCTTTTATTGTTGTTATGGTGCCCCGTGATGAGATACCATCTGCAATTTGTGGTCAGCAGGGATGTAGGAAGAAAAATGACAAATTAGAAGCACAAAATGCTCTAAGATGAATGAACTACCTGAGAAAGAATATGTGTCAGCCTGCAATTTATCAGGATAAAACATCAGAGCTGACAATCTATTATCAGAGATCAGATGAAGCCTAAAATTTGGATATAGATTTGAATAGCCCCAAACAGAGGCAGCAGATGGATTGGTAGGCTCATATTCAAGGATTTCGTTTGGCCCCTCTTGAAAAAAAGAAGGATTTCTTTCAAACCGTGGCTCTTGATTTAGTTTCAGATGTCAATCACTTGGCATCTTTAAAACTGTTTGGAAAAAGTGTTTTGGTTCAGCTGCATCTCAGCATAATAAGCCTTTCAAAAGTGTCTGTTCAGACACTGAATATTATTCCTGTTATTTCTGTGCTGTCCTGCATCATCTTTATCCACACAGATGAGACTAGAGAAGAACTGTATGTACATATGACATTCATACAGCTCAGGCACACTGATACCAGTGCAGGTTGCCTCCAGCATTTTCAAGACAAGCGAAGGATGGCTGTCCTGGGTCAGATCACAGGCACACCCAGCCTGACACTTTGTCCCTCCCAGCGGCTGGAGGGGGACTGTAAGATCAGTGTTGATGGCCTCCCCAGCATGTCAGCCCAGCCTGCAGTTCAGGGACTGCCTGTGCCATGGGTTCCATCCGTGCTTCCTGGCCCTTCACGTCCATAACCTTCCACAACCACGTCTCGGCACTTCTCGAGTGCATCTATGCTCTTGGCATCCAGGGTGGAAATGAGTCCTGCAGGTTAATCTGCTGCTGTGTGAATAGAGAAGTGTTTCCTTTTGCCTGTTGCCAGCCCTCTGCCTGGTTCAGCAAGCAGCATGGTGGGACCGACCGGCAGGATGTCCTGCTGAAGTTCCCAGTGTGTTTCTCCATAGCTGCAAAGCCAGAAGAGTTGGCTGGAAAGGACTGTCAGAAACACTTTCTCCTTTCAGCCATGGTCTCACCAGATGCTATCACTCAGGTGTAACCCGATGGCCAATTCACTGCTATTTTTTAAAGGAATGTTTTGGGGAAGTAGAAGGAAATACTGTTGTTATCATTTATATATTCTCCTTCAATCGGAGGAAAAACCAAACCAACCACCTGTTCACTTCTCACTAAGAAGGGCTGGTTCTGGGCAGCTTTGATTTATGCTATGCATATTCTAACTCTGCATCCCCTGATCATTCATCCATGATCCAAAGATTTGCAAAATACCTTTTACATATTGGTTGAACTATTGTTTTCTCTTTTAAATATAATGAACAATATATTTGTCTTTGTAACACACCAGCTATGTTTCTGATTTTTGTAACAAGTCTCTTTCCTAATACAAATATCCCCAAAGTGAGCAAGATGATTATAGTAATTCTAGAACGGAATGTATTCCATGAAAGTTAATAATGTGGTGCATCCCAGAAGTAAGACAAATATAAAGACATACAAACTAGACGATAGCATTTTTATTTTTATAGATGAAATCCTAGGAAAAGCTTCTTTAAATTACCTAAGTGTAAAATCAAATCCTTTGTAATAAAGACAATAATTTATGCCATAATGAAATTCGTCACATAGTTTATTTTGAGTTATTTAAAAGGATTAATTTTGTAGACACAATCTGATAGACCCAGAGTGCTTTTCTTCAGGAATTGCATAAGTTTATTTCCAGAAGGAGATCAAAACCATAGTGAAAGTGTGAGCAAAGAGCCAGTCATCTCTCCCGCTGCCTGCCTGCCTATGTTTAGCTGTCCATGTTTGTAGTTGCAATCACACACAAGTCATGCAAAGTAGGTGGTCAAATGCATGTGAAATTCTGCTTGGCCAGTATCGGAAGTAATAAATGTAGTAAGGCAGAATAAATATGCAAAATATAGTACTTTAACCTAATAACATGACCACTTGCAAGCTTTAGCATAACACTGAAAATCACTAATGGAGCACTGTGCAGATTTTCATGATACAAGCAGTCAAGAATCATGCATAATGGAACAGTGCAACAGCTAACAGCAGATTCACACAAGATAATTTAAACTTGTTTGTATGGAAATGAAGAACTGATCTTTGAAGTGGTCCTTAATGAGATTCTGCTTGATCCTCTCTGTATCCGGAGAAAGTCTTCCGTTTTCCTTTTGCATCCGGCTCATGTTGCTGGGGTGCAGAAAAAGGACTTGTTTAAATTATGAATGCCAATTTGCATCTACATGGTATTAGGTGAGAACTAAGAGCTGCCAGTGGCTTCACATATGCTTGCAAAATTGTTACTGAAACTTATATACGTTTATAGTCCACTCCTACACTATATGTTCTCCAGCTTAGCATTCCTTGTCAATGTAACAGAGTTTTGACCATACCCACAGCTTAATGCAAATGAATCCAAAGAGATTGTAATAAAAATTTAGTATGGATTAAAAATATAGAAAAAGTATTACCATAGCACACATATGTTTTACAACAGAACAAGTACTAGGAATTTTGTGGGTTTTTTTCTGTTGTTTCTTTTTTTTATGGACTTTTCCATTCCCACTCATGTGCCTGAGCACTGAAACGTGCTGAAAAATAGTTCTGCAGTTTATCGTCAAAGCTATAAAACTCCACTCTAAAAGGACTGGAAGGCAGACGCTGTGCTAGTACATCCTGGAATATTTTAAACTACTACTAAGCTTCTGAGCAAACTCCCCCATACACCATCAGAAAATACTGCTGAGTGATCAGCCTTTTCTAAACCTTAGCTCTGTCTCTGAAAGCGTCCATCTGGCAAATGAGGCTTTGTTTGTGCTTTTGAAAGACAGAGAGAAAACATTCAGTTGGTTTTTTTCTATCTGTTTGTTTGTTTGCACAGCTCATGAGATTAAGGGGGACTTATTTAAAGGGAATGATTACATTCTCATGAGGGGAAAACACCTTTCTGTGAGCTACAGGTTCCTTCATCTACTTCTGTCTTCTGATGGGACATTTCTGCCTTCAAAGAAAGCAACCACAGTAAATATCTTCAGATGACATTAGGCTTCTAACCTGTTTGCATGCTTATTTTTCAGACTTTAATTTAAAAAGGCAAATAGTTCTCTACAATGAATCAGGGAGGAGGAACAGAGTTTGTTGTGGTTCATTTGTTGGGGTTCACGTAAGGCCACAGCAAACTAATACGTCTGGGTTAACTGACTCTATACATTGTGGAAATCTTCCTGATTTTAAGACCTGAATGAAGCAGTAGGTAGGACTTGTTCAGAGGCACAGGAATAGCTTCTGTAAAAGTTTCCTGCTGATGGGTATGTTCTTTAGCAAATGTCACCCTGAAAGGCATCCAGCCAGTGAATATACCTAATATCAATCAGCTTAAGAGAGGTGTTTGATGGCTAAACATAGAATTCATTGAAAGAAACTACTAGAAAGAATATTTGGCCTTCAAAAGAAGACACATTATGAGACCTAGAGCACCTTCAGTTTGTGCCGGGCTCAGCAGGAGTGTCTGGGATGCAGCACCCAGCAGGATCCTTTCTCTGTGTTCACTGGGTTTTAGATGAGCCCTTTCCTCCTGTGAGTTTCAGTCCTGATTTCTTCATCCAGGGTCGTCATCACTAGTACTTTCTCTTCAGCAGGATGAGCTGCTATTATAAAGCCTACTGAGGATTTCTGAAGCTCTTTTGTGCCCTCTACAAGCAATAGGAACCAATGTTTGGTGTCATGTTTGCTTCCTGTGGTCGTGTAGCAGGAAGGATAATGTCCTGGAGATTAGCTTAGTCCCATTTTCCAAGATCAGTAAAAAAAAAAAATATTTCTACTGCTACTTAACTTTTCTTTTGCTTTAAATGTAGACATAAGAAATTTAGTGTTATCATTTTTTTTGCAAGACCAAATTAAATAAATCATGTAGAATTATTATTTTCCTTATACATATCTTCAAGTGTTTAATTATATTATCTTCACAAAGTCAGTCAAAACAGCAGAAATGGTTACATCTGTTTATGTGCTGGTGAGTTCATCTTGTTCCTTTGATCCACCGTTTTCTAACATTAACAGCACTTCAGAAGGTTATGCTTTTGCTCAGCTCTTTTATCAGAAAGTTCTCTTTGGACCTGCCACCTTAGCACTCAGTAGATGCAGAAGTGAAGGATCTCTTCTGAGTGCGCCACGTACCAACCACGCTCAGCAAACATCAAGCTACCGGTGCTGAGCACCCGTGGCCAGGGGGTTCAGGGCTTTCAGCCCCTTGGTGGAAACACTCAGCACATTCTCGAACAGTTTAATGAGCTTCCAGCTCATACAGAGGTGGGCAGAAATATTAGAGGATTGAGACAAAACTTTAGTTTATTTGTGCACGCGCTCTTTTTGCTATAAATGTCACGTATGTTTTCTTTGCTTTTACTGAAGCCCATTAGGATCTATTCTGCTTTGCTATGTACAGAATTTACACACAGAGCTATTATTATTGCCTAAGGGGATCCTTATAAGTTTTATAGCATCCATATAGATTTGACAACTTGCTGCATCTCATTAGTTACTGTGTTTACTCAACGCCCTGAGCAATGAATGGATACCCAGGGTGGGCCCAGGCCTTAGAGAGAGATTTGGAGGCAGATTTGGCTTTTGGCTTCTGTCCTGAGCTAAATCACTCCATAGGCATTGCATTCCCTGGCGACTTGTGGTAAGAAATGACGGCTTCACAGCTCAGCCTCTCCTGTGCTTCTTCACCAGCAATGCCCCTAGCCCTGTTTTCAACAAAAATCCATGTCAAAAAACTTTCCCTTTGTCACATACCTGCAGGTAAATTAATGGTGTGTTCAATAGCAATAATTATCCATTAATTTTCCTTCTGGAACATTGTTTAAACAGGAGGACTAAAAAGAAAATTAAGATGTCTGCTCTCCTATTTTCTTGTGTAGAAGACTTTTCATGGGTCTGTCTCATTAAGGCTAGTAGGTGTTAATAGTAGGTGTTAATATGTAAATCTGGACCTAGAAAGGATAAGGAACCGTCTGTATTTCAACATGTTGGCCATGTAATTAGAGACTGATTACATGCTTACACATGTGCCATTTCTAGTGGGACAAATGAGAGATGAGGAGGCTGATAAGGTCACACATCTACTCCAGACGTCTCAAAGCCTGTTCTGTGGAAAGGGCCAAATTATGTTTTTAATTATGATCCAGGGACTTGCACTACAGCATTAAGGTCATGCTCTACCCTTGATCCACAGCGGTCTCCTGCTGAGGACCCTGGGAGGTTTGCATAAAGATCAAGGCTAGAACAAGACTCTTTAGATATAAAGGAGTTCTCCATTAATAAAGTCTCCCAGTGCATTTGACGTCGCCCAGTGGGGAAAAACGATATTATATATGGCATGCTTTAGACTACAGCTAGCCTTGCCTTGTTTGCATATATTCTGGCAGCAATTGGACATATGCAAAGAGAGCAACTACAAGCACGAGGTTTTCTGGAAAGTCTTCAGAGCAACTTGTGTCTGACGTGTAGTATGTAAATCCCCATGGTTGATGTTCTTGCCATTGTGGTTATTATTTTTTTTTAATTTCTTGCTGGGAGAATTCTGATTTTTGGACAGTGCTGTTTGTCTGTCCTCCAAAATTTCTTCCAACCTCCTTAAGCTTTCTCCCCTCTACTGAGGCATCCAAAACAATTTTCCATAGCTGAAAACATAAGACTAGTGTGTTCAGTGATTTTTAGAATGGGTTTGAAATAACCTTTTGAATAACACTTGCACAGAAAGGTCTTATAAATTTGAGTCTAAAAAAATAGTCAGGGTCTTCCCTACACCGTAACCACAAAGTAATGGTCCAAAGAGGGAGATGTAACAAAATCTGTCAGACTGAACAGGCACTGATTGGAGCTTATGTCTGTGTTAGCTCAGCAGTCGGATCACTCTTGACAAGAAGCCGTGGAGAGCTGATGTTGCATGAACTTTTTGGTTTGTTTCCAATCAAGAGCGTGTCTCTGCACTCCCCAGTGTGCTTGTGCGTGCAGGTGTGTGCCCGTGTCCGCGTGTGCGCACCCATATGTGTTGCAGAGACGGTCACTAACTCACTCCTACCAAATTAGCCTGTAAAACAGTTGGGGTAATTTAGGACTTGCACGGCCTGATCATTGGTACAGTTACAACAAATAAAACATTTTAATATGAGCAGTCACTGAATGTTTACTGTATCATATTGCTGGGAGCTGAATGAGTGCCAAATGCTATAACAGAAGGGAGCATATGAACTCCAGAATGATGACACTAATAAGGAAATTACAAAAGGCCCAACAAATGGCATTTGTGTTAAATCAATAATGCTCTGTTTGTTATTTTTTATTCTAATCTTTCTTCTAAAAAAAAAAAAAAATTATCTTTCCAAACAGTTGGCAATTCCCATTCTTGTTCTTCTTCCTGAACATAATTAAAAACATGTTGTGGCGTCTACTTAAGACATCAACTTTCCCAAGCCTGTCTTGTCCACTGCGTTTTAAACAAAGACACTTGTTTTGGCATTGTGCCCTTAATTAATCATTTGAGGCTTTATTGCTGTACAAAAAATGTCTTTGTTTAATGATTCATCACAAGCCCAATTTCTGCAGAACTTAATCAACTACAGAAGTAACTTTCTAATCGGCTTGAAGTAAAAGGAAAAAGAGAACAGGATTGCTTTTGGTGTATTGTTTTGATAAAGAAACATTCATTCAAGGCATACTAATATTCTGGGCTATTTATGATTTAAAACTACAGAGGTCAGATTGGTCAGCTAACTTGGCGTTTCAGGAGAAGGAAACCTGTTGCTTATTGAAGAGCATGATCCTTGAAATCCTCACCAGCATCACCAGCTGCCACTTTCTGTGCAGTGCAATCGAAGGGCACTAGGCATGCTTCTTGTGACAAGGGACTCCACATTTTGGAGATAACTTTGCAACATAAAGTTCACCGTGATAGGAAAGCAATAATGAACACGGCTGCTTTTACAAAGTGCAGAGATTATTTTTCACCATGTTTGCTTTCTTTGGCTCTTTTTTTTTCCTCTTTATTTTTTTTTTCTTTCATCACGTAACATTCTTCCATTTTACTTTCACTTTAAATCTCCTATGGGTACTATCAAACTTTTGTGCTACAGTAAACGGGTTTCCCATAGGACAGTATAGGAGAGTCTTAAATTTTCTGTGATCGTTTTGTTCTTCTGCTTGATTTGGAATAAATAGTTCAAGAAGAAAGGCGTTTAAGTCCCTAAATGACATGAAAGAACATTTGTGCTTTAGTGACCACAAGCAGGACCCAGTCCCCGCAGCACTAGAAGCTACACAAACACATTGCAGGATACCCTCACTGCTCCAGATTACACAGATAAAACACACACAGATTGTGAGATGATATTCTTTGGCTCGTTGTGCAATTCATCACATACAGCTGAGGTGCAAGTTAAATGACTGACATCTGACAGACACAGATATGATAGCTCAATTATTCCAGATGTGGGAGCAAAAGCTCCTCTGAATTTTACTTGAAGTTGTCAGAATTGAACCAAAGCACCCCCAAGACCATCTTTTCTTTTCAAAATTGAGTTTTTCCATATATTTGTAAAAATACAAAACCCTCCAATTCTCTAAGCAACTGTACACAGCTTGCACTATGTCAAAATATGCCTACATTGAGTAAATATATTATTACACTATGATAATGTGTGTTACGTAACGGTCATCTATATTAATATATTCTTCATGTAAGATAATATTCGTTTACTTGAGGTTATGGATTATTCTGCTGTCTGTATTTGGATTTTTACTGCAGAATTTCCTTTTTCAAGTCAGATAGGAAAGCATTTGATTTAACATGCAATGCCACACTCCCCATGTTGCGATGAGTTTTGCCAGGCCTTTTTACCCCCCTCAGATGAGTTTTTGGGTTGGGTTGAAAACAACAGAGGAGATTTCTGTGCTCATTACCACTTTTATGTCCAGAAGGTGTTAACATCATCAATAAGCTCTGCAGGCTCTCTAGCACAGGCTGCCAAAGCAAGACAACAAAACAGCAAGGCTCTTCAGTTTGTGATGATCAACTTGATCATCACTTGCCCAGCTCTAAACCTTGGCAGTCTAAAAGACCCAAGCTCCAGCAGCCCACCCAGGGCACCCATGGGAGCACTGCTCACACCAGGAGAAGTGCACCTTTCTCCTATTAGCATCGACTATGATGAGAGACCATTTCAAAGCTAAATGCTGTTTGTAGATTTTGATGGTGGTATGGGGTGACGTGAGGCAGGCACGTGTGGTGTGCAGGGCTACTCACCAGCTTAGCTGCCCAGCCAACAAGAGTTTGCAGAGTAAACCCTACCAGTGCTCATCCTGAGCCCTGCCGTAAACAAACTCTCACGATCCTTCCTGTGCCGATGTCTCATTCACCTGTGCAACATTTCCTTAGGTTTTTGGATAAGTGCAATAAACAGCCAAAACTTTATTAATACGCGCCCTGTGCTGAATCCTCGCGGCGCTGGTGCCAGCCAGCAGCGGCTCAGCGCGACGGCAGCTCGCAGAGGCGAAGCCGCACAGCGATTGTCTATTGTCTCTCCTCCCAGGAAGCCTGCTTAAAAGCATAGGACATGTCCTCTGGCCTGATCACCAGGGTTACTTTTCTTTGCTACTTGGCAGCTGCAAAAAACGCAACCCGGCTGTAAAAAAGAAGAGTCTCTTCTCCATTTGGCAAGGTCTCTTTGGAGTTGGAGTGGGTGGGGGTGTGTGCCTGGGTGTCTAGGCAGGACGAAAGCAGACCTGATTAGCAGTTTAGTCTGAACATGTGTTTGCCACCAATTATATTCTTATATAGTCACAAGTGCTGAATGCCTGGTTAAAGTTAAGGTATAACGTGCGTGTGTCTGTGATTGTGTTTAATAGACTGCTGAAAATCAGGCTGCCACTCTTCAGCCCCGAAGTACAGCACACTGGCAGTGCTGCTTTCAGCTTAGCAACACCTTGGGAGTGTACAGCACAAGCAGAGCGCAGGAGCCACTGGTAATGTGGTCTGGCCATTTGGCAACGCCCAGCTTTTCGTAATGCATCTAAAACAATCCTGTGTGCAAAACTCACTTTTTATAATTGCAAGGAGAGGAACTCAGCCACAAAGTGATGGATTCTGATTTTTTCTTTCCCATTAGGATGATTTAGAATTGTACAGTAAGCATCACTGCATGGCTGCTAGATAATGCATGTTATTAATTTGGCACGTACTAATGCTCTATTTATGTAATATTTCATACACTTTGCAGAGCTTTATATTCAGAGAGCAACTGTAGAAAAAACCAGACATTCAGATGTGCTTCTGCCATTTCATTTTCTCCTGAGCAAAAAAGTAGTAGCTCAATGGATTCCTGAATCACACAGAATGAGTTTCCTCATGTTGTCTCCACAATCAGCCCTTCAGCCAGTCAGTTGGCCCCTAATAGTACGGGAACAGCTAATAATTAAATCCTAACTCTTTGAAGCTAAGCAAATGAGGATAAGTGATATAATTAAAGTAGAGAGGTGCCTGACTTATCATCCTCCTTAGAACTTGCAAAGTGGCCTGCATAGGTCTCTTGTTTTGTGCTAGAGATTTTAATTTTAGCCACTTAGTCTTGCAGGAAGGGCATCTACTTTGTTTATCGGGGCCCAGACACATTCTCCACCTGATGGAAATCTCTGGTAACAAGCCAGAAGGAGCCACAGTATTAACTTCTGGAAGAAGTGTTAGGAGTTGAGGACTTCCAAGTCTAGACCTTATTCAGAGAATCCAGCATGTAAAGAGAGAGAAGAGTGGGAACAACAGGGAAGAAGTTGGGAAATTGAAGCAGGTAAGAAAAAAAATTGGCATTCAATTCAGAGTAAAACTACAACCAGAGGAGTGACCACTTAGGTGGAGTTCATTTGGGAGACAAATAGCTGTACTTTGGTTTCCACCTTCAGGAGTGTTTGTATAATTTACTCTGCATTAGTAGTACTCAGAAGATCAGTGATGGTTAGATCCAATCGTTTATTCAGGAGAAGCCCTAGCCCAAGGATAGCAATATAAAATGTGCCCCAAATGATAAATGAAAGGTCTCTGTGGTTAGCTAGTATTTGAGCTCCTTCTTGCCCTCCTACATTCACTGCTACCCCAGATTTCAGTACATGTGCTTTGTGCAGTCTCTCTACTACGCCCGTGTTGATGTGAAGTAGAAAAGGTTGTTGCTAAGTGACATGACAACTGCAAAGTGCTTTTCAATTTCTTTTTCTGTTTTCTACTCCCACCTTCCACATACATCCTGTATGCAGAGTTTGCTTCTGGGAACATCCCCATCTAGCAGTGAACACTGTGACCAAGCTCCAGGTCACATTTCTCACAGAAATGGTACAGAAGCTACTGTTGCTGCCCCGATGCTTCTTTCAGTTGGAAACTTGCAATTGACCAAAGATCATTCCCATTTTTCTTTGCTCATGTGTAAATCTGAGCGATTCAGTGTCCTGTCTGAAATGGGTTTGTTGGCATCTCCTCCAATCACGTATAACAGCTTCTGCACAATTCATACACAGCAAAGCAAAGCTCTCAGCCCAGATGAGGCACAGCACAGCCAGATGCTGATCTCTTTGACACAGGCCCGCACATGAAACCTAGAATAAAGTTTTGACATAGCTGCTCTTGTTGCTTTCTCTGTGTGGTGGCTAAATGTCGTGGGCTTTGTAAAGCACCAGGTTCTGCGTAGTGGGAGATTTCTCTTTACAATACCGTGCCAGTAGTCTTAAGTTTCTACTGCTGAAGCCCTCCTCAAGATATTTCATCTATTGGCTCCACGTAGGAAAGTAGTTTAATAAAAAAACAACCCACAACCAAACTTCAAACAATTAGATTCTTTGAACATTACCTCTTGCAGCAATCTTGATACTACTTACATCTCCCTGCACCGAGTTCCATTGGCCAAGCCATATCCTTTTGTTTTGTGCCAATACAGTGACTCTAATGCTTGATGGGCCCCATCAGGACCTACCACAGTGAACCACAGCTTACCGTAGCAAGCCACAATAACACGATAACAGTAAATAGCATTACAAATCTCGTGCATCTGTCTGTCTTAGGTCCTTCTTTATTCTATACGTAGGTTAAGCCACTACTTCTTGCCACGCAGATTTTGTGAGTGAAATACTGGCATTATGCCTGCACTGGCTGTTCTTTGCCATATTAAAAAGGTCATAAAAGGACAGTCAGTTAAAAAATGGTGGTACTGAAGAGAGCCTTTGCACTAAAATAAATTCCAAACAAGATCTTGCTTTCTTTTTTTTTTTTTCACTTTGTGGGGAGGGGAGCAGCTAGAAAAAAATGTGAGCTCAACTATTAGCTTTCCACTTGTAAAACTTCATATATCACTAAATATATTGCCCGTAGAGGACAGAAGCTGTTAAGATGGAAAAGAATTTTGAAGATGGATGAATGACAAAGACAAATGAAGATTTTTATTTTAGCAGAAGTTTCCAAGTGCTGTCTCTGGGTTGGGAGGGTACTGTTAATAAAGTACACTTGACATATAACTGTTCAAGTTCCTGAGAAACAGCTTTGCTTTAAAGTTCGGTAGAGGATCAAAAAGAGTGAATTCTCTGTTTTTCTCTATAAAAAAGAAAAAGAAAGCCCTGAAAAGGATAGGTTTTTTTGGGAAACGGCATCTATGCCTTTTGTCTTTTCTTCTCTTTGTGGTCCAGAGACAGTGCGTTGACTGACTTCTTCAGAAAGGAGATCAGTGAAATTGTCAGTTGATTACTTCTCCTTGATTAGCATTTATAAGAGCCCTGTGATACATTATTTGCATTCCTATTTAGCCGTGATTTTTGTGGGGCAGCAATGATTAAACTTGTCACAGGGCCTGATTGACAGGGTCAGATCTTCACTTTCTACTCTTTTGAAATTAAAAACAAATGTGTCAGCTCCCTTCATGGGCCGCAGCGCTGTGAAGCTTGCTTGCCTTGTCATCGCAGATAGGTCAGGAATGTTTTAATTTTAGGGATGGATTCTGCTTGTCAAGCAGAGTGTGATGGCGTGTAGTTCTGGAGATGAGATGTGAAGGGTGTAAAACAAAGAATGGAAAGAACAAAGACAAAGACACTCACATTATTAGACAGATTTAATTAGTCTGAATGGATATTATGCTAGATGAAGCAGTGAGCTGTGAAATTAACCCTTGATTACGGATTGGCGGATCATGCTCATAAAGAGAATCAAACCTTGGTGAATGGGAAAGAGGTGCCATCCTACCCTCAGAGCCTTCATCCCCACGACCCCTTCCCAAGTCCAAGAGGGGGTGAAAATCTTTGAAGGAAAAGCTGTTGGTGGTGGCATTTGGGAAGTTAGGGCAGTCTCTCCCTTTTTCCCAGTGTCTGAGGCTAGCCCGTCCAAAGAGCTGAAGCCAGGCGGGTTACATGGAGGCAGACTTTTGCGTGAAGGATGGAGAGTAATGACTCCCACCCAGTGTAGCCCATGTGCTGTGAGGCAAGGGGTGTTCAGGCAGCACAGAGCTCAGGTCCCCTCTAAAGATATTTCCCCCCCTAATTCCTGCCTCCCTTCCCACCACTATCAAGCAGGTTTGATATTTCTGCTTGTAAACATAGTTCGTTATGATATGCTGTGAGTTAATTTGATATTACTCAGCTCTAAGTGAGGGTTTAGGCTTCAGAAAGGCCATTCCATACAGTTTCTAACATGCAAGTGCTGTAATGTCCCAAATCCTGAGATAGTGTGGGGGGTGAGAGTGATGACAATCGAGAGGGTGATGTGTTTTGCTGCATCCGATGCTGTACAGAAGAGGCACTTCAGCCTTTTGTCTGTTTCTCATCAGCATTCCCCAAAGCACTGTATCAAGAACTACTCCTCCTAATTAGCACTACTGCAACGGAAGAAAACAAATAGAAAATACAGTGTTACTCTCTTGTTAGTTCCTTGTCATTTCTTCCAAGTTGTTCAACTAATGGAGTAATCAGCCTTGATGTTAAAAAAAAAAAAAAAAAAAAAAAAAAAAAAACAAAAAGGGATTAGGTGCACTAATCTACCAATNCTTAAGTCGTGTCTGTATGCGAAGTGAAAAGAACCCTTCGATGAAAGATCTACAGAAGATTAATGAAAGTCATTATCTTTATATGATAGCAGAGAGTTACTATCCCCTGAAAGAAAGGAATTTCTGCCTGCACATCTTTTCTCCCCTGATTTCTCCATCTTTTTTTGTACCCCAAAAGAAAAGAGACAGCATGAGAAGGTGATGAGGGAATAGGACATGACATGAATCCCATTGCAAAGTCTACTACTGAATTTCTGTTGGTGTTAGAACAAGTCACTTTGCCATTCTCCAGATGAAAACGATTATTTAAGGACAAAAGACTAGTACTTATCATTAAACCTGAAGACACAGACTAGTTCTTAGGCAGAAAAGCCTTGTCATTGAACTGGTGTTTATGTGAGCAATCACACATTAGTGTTACTGCTTTCAGGAGCCTCTCATCAAAGTCTTTATTATTACAAAGCTATTGAGCCGTATCCTCAGCTGCTGTGAATCAACATAACTCTCCTGAAATTAATGATGCTACACAGTTTTACATCAGCTGAGAATCTGGCCCTTCCTTTCTAGCTGTTTATGTATTATTCAGTTAAATTGTTGCAGTACAGGCCATACATAACGTTGTGCTCTTCCAAGAAGGATCTGCTTTCCAGACCCAGCATTGTCCCCTTGGGGCAGGACTCTTGATCCAGGTCTTCCCAGTCCCCGATCATGAAGGCCAAGTGGGTCATAGAACAATTTAATTAAACAGCTTTAACTTAATTATTTGATTCAATAGTTACTTGCAGTCTCTGCAGCTTTCAGCGCGAAGCAGTACTGTGGTTACCTGTTGCAGGGAGGGCTTTGCTGGTAGATGTGCTGGCGCAGGTACGTGGGGCAGGCGGGTCACAGCAGGGCTGTGCAGGAGTGCTTGTGTTGGACATACTGGCTGGAGAGACTGCTGGCCTGTCTTAGTAAAAGAGAATGAAGTGTATGAAACCAGTGGAACATGCACTTGCTAAAGAAAGGGAAATTTCTGTATCTTCTGCCTACGTATTTATCAGAAATGTAAGTGAGGTTTTTGGTTTCTTTGTTCTGCCACCTGCCACAGTTGTTCTCCCACTGGACACTGAGTTCTGTACCTTGTTATCCTGGCTTCAGCTGGGATAGAGTTAATTTTCTTCCTAGTAGCTGGTATGGTGCTGCATTTTGGATTCACTATGAGAATAATGTTGATAACACACTGATCTTTCTGTTGTTGCTAAGTAGTGTTTATACTAAGCCAATGACTTTGCAGCTTCTTGTGCCCTGCCAGTGAGAAGGCTGGAAGGGACACAAGAAGCTGGGAGGGGTCACACCCAAACTGGCCAAAGGGATATTCCATAGCACATGACATCATACTCAGCACATAATACCTGGAGGAAAGCTGGCTAAGGACTGCTGCTCGGGAACTGACTGACTGGGCATCGTTTGGCAAGTGCCGAGCAATTGCATTGTGCAGCACTTGTTTTGTATATTTGTATTTTTGTATATTTTAACTATTTTATTATTATAATTTTTTAATTATTATTATTTTCTTCCTTTTCTGTCCTATTAAACTGTCTCTATCTTAACTCATGAGTTTTACTTCACTTTCCCAATTCTCTCCCCCATCCCACCGGGTGGGGGATGTGAGCGAGTGGCTGCATAGTGCTTAGTTGCTAGCCGGGGTTAAACCATGGCACTTGTAAAATCTTAGTATGGCTGATTTTGTCATTGTGGTGCTCATCCTGCTCACTTTTCAGAGAGAGAGACTTCAACTAGCGCATTCAGCTTCAATACCGAACATCAGCAGACAAAAGGTATCCAAAGGAGAGGTTTGGACAGAACCATTCAATGCAGAAAATGTTGTGTAAATGCTCAAGACAGCCCTATAGCATTATGTACGATCCTTCAGTGAGGAACAATAAGCACTTACATATGGAATACAATGCACATTTGCTTGGATGTTCAATTTTCCATTACCATCCTGCTGTTTACGTGTATAGCTGAAGAACTGGTGCTAGGAGCACTGGCCCCATTTGCAGGGGCGTTTCTGTCTCACTCATACGCCTCTATAAAGAGAGGAACTCTGTTTAAATCAGGGAGTTACCGCTGGTGTAAGACAGGTAGGAGCAGAGCAGACTCGCACTCTTCACCCGAAGTGGCAGCTCGAAATCATCGTGTTTCTGCCTACCAAGATACGGCGTATATTTTCTAATTATATACCCAAGATCCTCGCTCACCTGAGGTTCAAGTTTGCAGCACTGTTTCCCATCACTCACGTAATTTAAAGCACAAGAGCAGCTCCGTGCCCCCCACTCTTCCTTTATTTTTCAAACTGAATTGTTTCAGTGGTAGCTTGGTGTGTCAGCTTGTAAGTCTATAAAACAGTTTTCTACCAGCTGGAAATCCAACATGCTACATGAATACATAACAGTGCCTAACCAAGAAGGTTTGTAATTCAGTAATTAGCTGTAATTAATGAACACAAAGTGAAGACTCATTTACAGTTTAAATTATCACATTAGCTCCTGTCACCCTCTATGTACACAAAACAGCAGGAATTCAATTATTTTTATTCTTCAAAGCTAATTTAAAATTTAAGGAATGCCATTACATGAAATAATAGGTAGGAAACGTAATAGAAATCACTGAGAACAGTTGGCCATCCTTAGAATGGGAGGAAAAAAATGCTACCAGTGATGATTTGGAAATGTTGTTTCATCTGTGAACAGATGAAGGATTGAAATCTAGTCTCTTTCAGTGTATTTAAAAAGAAAACGAGTTTGGTGGTTGCTAAGTCTTTGTGCAGGAAGAGCCATTGTGCATAATTGTAAAAGCAGTTGATACTGATAATGCTGTTGATAGCAACACGATGACAGCATGGAAATGCTCACACCATTATCTTTAATGGGGCTGAGTCGATTGCAACAGCATCGAGCCCCTGTAATATTCACCAATCTTAGTTGTGAAACTTCAGCCTAGCAGGCCTGAAGTAATTGTCACTTTGCAATCTGCCTATAGTTTGCGTGTGTACGTACGTCTATGTAAAACGCTTTCATTGTGCTTTTAAACCCATGATGCTTCTCTCTGCACCTGCCACTGATTTATACATTTTTCTCAAACAGTTCAATAACAAGAGAATTCCAAGCCCATCTGATGCCGCTTCTGTAGCTCCCACGTATCTGCATTACCGCCCTTGTGGTTTTTTGTTCTTTATTTCTTATTCAGTTGCCTTTTCATTTTAAATAGGCCACTGGAAGCTACACCATCTAATTTTTCATAGGTGATCGACTGCTGAGTTGTGGGTTTACGTAGACAGAGGGAAGGTAGCGATAAGCCAAAGAGAGAGGATTCTATTAGGGAAATGCAGCAGTAACTAATGAATCCTGCCAGTAATTGGGAAGGTGTAAGCCTCTGTAATATCGTAATGATAGTCATCCGTTCTGTGCATCCCCCATCACTCCAAACGATCCCTCATCGTCTCTGTGATCTCAGACACTTAGCCATGCAAATCTTCCTGACAGGACTCTATGTCTTTGTCTCCCTAATTGGACAGTATAGAGTTGTTTATGGATATTGCAGACATTTAGACCTCAGTTGGAGGTTGTTCAAAAATCGTTAGCAAAGTTGCCTTAACAGCATTGTCAAATATTTATTCCCCTGTTTCAATATCTGTTTTTAACCCAGGCGTGGTTTGTGATAGAATTAACATTTTGAAGGCGCAATGTCTCGTTCCAGACTCTGTTTGAGATTGTTATTAAGCCCTTTTCCTACAGAAAGAGAGAACAACAACAAAAAAAAATCTAGCGCAAGTCCTCATTTCTCAGGGATAAGATGTAAGATTGCAGGGCAAATGTGCTACTTTTTAATACCATTTCCACAGGGAAATATTAAGAATGCTGACAAAGACAATTCCACTTACAGAAATTACAGGAAGCTTGTGGGGCAAAAAAATCCAGTTTAGTGTAAGCCAAAATAAATGGAGAATAATCCCATTCACTGTACCGCTTCAAGTGAGAGCAGATTAAGAGTCTGTATGATATATATTAGAAAAACTGCTTTTTTCCTTGGTCAAGACTTGGGGGGTTTAATTCTTGCATATAATCATCTATTGGTAGTAGGTGAAAAGTAAGATATCATATATGCATCTAACATTGTGCTTTACCAGGACAGATTTTTCTCATTCAAAAACTNAAAAAAAAAAAAAAAAGAGAAGAAAAAAAGCCAAAGGGCATTAGGTGCACTAATCTACCAATAGGTGTGAGGCCCCTGCTTCCCTCTGGCACATTTGAAATGCTTAGTTTCAGTGCAAATTTGCATGCTGGAGACTGTCAGATTAGAAGGAGTGCGACAAGAAAACAAGTTGGGTGAGAGACTGCCTAGAACTGGTGGCTGATAATTTACTGAACAGCAGTCTTACCTCTTCAGTTATATTGAGCCTTTATAGGTAACATGCTGCACAGTGCTACTTCTCATACCATTTTTTAAATGTGATATCAAGAATTCTCATTTTTGCTTAACATATAGTAGCACTTAAGTCGTGTCTGTATGCGAAGTGAAAAGAACCCTTCGATGAAAGATCTACAGAAGATTAATGAAAGTCATTATCTTTATATGATAGCAGAGAGTTACTATCCCCTGAAAGAAAGGAATTTCTGCCTGCACATCTTTTCTCCCCTGATTTCTCCATCTTTTTTTGTACCCCAAAAGAAAAGAGACAGCATGAGAAGGTGATGAGGGAATAGGACATGACATGAATCCCATTGCAAAGTCTACTACTGAATTTCTGTTGGTGTTAGAACAAGTCACTTTGCCATTCTCCAGATGAAAACGATTATTTAAGGACAAAAGACTAGTACTTATCATTAAACCTGAAGACACAGACTAGTTCTTAGGCAGAAAAGCCTTGTCATTGAACTGGTGTTTATGTGAGCAATCACACATTAGTGTTACTGCTTTCAGGAGCCTCTCATCAAAGTCTTTATTATTACAAACCTATTGAGCCGTATCCTCAGCTGCTGTGAATCAACATAACTCTCCTGAAATTAATGATGCTACACAGTTTTACATCAGCTGAGAATCTGGCCCTTCCTTTCTAGCTGTTTATGTATTATTCAGTTAAATTGTTGCAGTACAGGCCATACATAACGTTGTGCTCTTCCAAGAAGGATCTGCTTTCCAGACCCAGCATTGTCCCCTTGGGGCAGGACTCTTGATCCAGGTCTTCCCAGTCCCCGATCATGAAGGCCAAGTGGGTCATAGAACAATTTAATTAAACAGCTTTAACTTAATTATTTGATTCAATAGTTACTTGCAGTCTCTGCAGCTTTCAGCGCGAAGCAGTACTGTGGTTACCTGTTGCAGGGAGGGCTTTGCTGGTAGATGTGCTGGCGCAGGTACGTGGGGCAGGCGGGTCACAGCAGGGCTGTGCAGGAGTGCTTGTGTTGGACATACTGGCTGGAGAGACTGCTGGCCTGTCTTAGTAAAAGAGAATGAAGTGTATGAAACCAGTGGAACATGCACTTGCTAAAGAAAGGGAAATTTCTGTATCTTCTGCCTACGTATTTATCAGAAATGTAAGTGAGGTTTTTGGTTTCTTTGTTCTGCCACCTGCCACAGTTGTTCTCCCACTGGACACTGAGTTCTGTACCTTGTTATCCTGGCTTCAGCTGGGATAGAGTTAATTTTCTTCCTAGTAGCTGGTATGGTGCTGCATTTTGGATTCACTATGAGAATAATGTTGATAACACACTGATCTTTCTGTTGTTGCTAAGTAGTGTTTATACTAAGCCAATGACTTTGCAGCTTCTTGTGCCCTGCCAGTGAGAAGGCTGGAAGGGACACAAGAAGCTGGGAGGGGTCACNTTTTTTTTTTATGCATAATGCATTTATTGTGTATGGCTTGGGGTTGTCTAAGCACAAGGGAAATTCTTACCATGACTAGGTCACCAAACCCAATACACCTAGACCATGAACACAAGAAGCAAAATCAAGCTGAAGAGAGCACGCTGGAGATCAGAGGGAGCAGCCGGTATAGCCACAAATACTTGCAATTTGGAGTGTCAGGGAGAGAGATCAGATTGATCAGGCAACTGAATTTACACTCACTTGGTCATATGCCATTTTACTCAGACAAGTTGTCCCACAAATCAAGGGGATTATCTGTCTCAGTAAATTAAGCCCCTTGTCCTGCAAAGAGTTAACTACATACATACTTCCGTTGCCATCTTTTCTCCCAAGGCTACTCATTTTAGCAGAGGTAAACATTAACGCATTTTATATTTTTTATACAATATCAATATTCAACTGGAATAAAACAAGGAAAAAAAATTATGCAAGATTTTGTCTAAAATACTAATTTGGCAATTTTGTTAACCCGACTCTATTTCCTTTACACAAATAGAAGGTGTGAAAAATTCTGTTCATGGGAATGTTTCTAGGAAGATTTTCTGAAAGTATTAATTTGCGCCTGTCTGGCAACTATCTTGATAGCTGTTTGTAGTTTTGGAAATTATTCAGCCAGGGAGCAGTAGAAATGACACGTTATATAGTTGATTAATATAGTAAATAGCAAATTACTGAAGGGGGAATAATCAAAGCCATAGTTGCAGCAAATATTTACCTTATCTGATTTCTCTCGGGTTATCCCAGAGTTTTAGGTACCTCCCACAATCAAACCCAAAAGGTAAAGAAAACAAATTAAAGTAAAACTATTTGTAATACATGGGAAGGAATAGATTTTGGCTTTTTTTTTGCTTTGCAGTGAGAAATTTATGCTTATGTGTTATAGTTCTTTATTTTAGGAAGCTCCAATTTTTTTCAGTTAGTAGATCTTTTTAGCGTACAGTTCCCCTAAAGCACTATTGATGTCACCCCTCTCTGTAAACTGTTGATAAAAAGGCTGTGACCTACAGCACACAGGAAAAAAAAAAAAAAAATCCAGCTCTTGAAGGTCAGAGAAAGCAGTGAACTACCTGAACATACAGCCACATCCATCCACAGTGCCTGTCCCGTTCAAGCTCACATTTCTCCACCTCTGAGCTCGTTACAGGGACAGGGGATGAAGTAAAGATGTCCCACTTCTTGGATGTTCCCCATACTAAACACAAAGCTTTGTTTCCTACGACATTTAATGGACCACCGGACACAGACTAACAGGCTGACAGGGAACAGCCCAGATACACCCTTGCTACAGCTGGTTCAGCCACTTCCTCTTCTCTAGGCTGGCACCACCAGGTTTTCACTTCTGTTGCGCTACCAGTCCAGAGGAGGACGGCACTGCAGAATAGGACAGACTCTCTTCTCCCTTTGGTAGACATGTTAAAGAAAACTGGCTCAAGATGTGCTTGCTAGAACCTTCTCCTCCAGAAAATGAATGTATCGGCATTTAGGTTTTTTATACATGCACACACACGTATATATCTAAAATCCTGGCTTTAGAAACTTATGTTGGTGCAGCAGTCTGTGACACTGAATACAAGCTGCTCTGCAAAGCAATTGCCAAATATTTATATAAACACATAAATAAGACAAATTTATTTTCATTATTAATATTTTCTGCTCTTTCTTTTCCTTTTTATTTATGCCTTAAACAACAGTTACTGTTAATATTACCAAAAAAACCCAAACCAAAACAAAAAAATGCCTGCAGTGAACAGAAAGATGATCAAAAAGCCCTGATATAGAGCAATTCATGTTTCTTCTTTACAATCACTAACGAATCTTAACTTGAACCATGTTATGTTCCCATGTGAGTGATAAGCAATGATTTATTATGAAGTGTCACAAAATCGGAATGCCATACAGTGAGACATGAGCTAGTGGAAAATGTGTTCCCTGTTTCCCAGCCTCATTACTCAAAGATGCAGCATCCCTTTCTCCAAGTCTAATTTACCTGGCTTTTCAACGCACTCTGATAGCAAAGGAAACAGCACCGGGAATGAAATCCCTGATCCAGGCTGTGCCGGTCACCTAACAGCACTGCTGAATACACTGCAACGACCAGGAAAAAGGGCCTGCCTGCAAGTTCAAAGCTGTATCAGACATTTGCAACCTTAATGATGCTACCCCCAAAAGCAATTCCTTAGGATTACAGCATCCGTTGCCTCATCAGTACTGTCAGTGCGTGAAGAGGAAATAAAACAGGCATCGTGGAGGAGACAAACGGAGAAGTTTTCTTTATGCGTTAGAGTTTCTTCTACTCTCTAATGATTCCCTTCTCCCCATGATCCTAATTCAAGTAACTGGCATGTGATATATTTTGTAGATAAATCAGCAGCCGAAAAGCATGTGCAGCTCTGGCACCACAGAGTAGGTGATTTACTCGTAGCTCGCACTGAGCGTACTGCTTTGGTTTTTAAGGTGGGAATTTGTGTTTTAAGTGCTTCCTCACAAAGGAAGAAGAAACCAGTATACTGAACACTAAGCAGCCCTCCTCTCCTACCAATTAATGCAAAAAGTAACCCAAACACGCATAGTCCTAGATTATAAGCATTTTTCTGGATGTCTTTTTAATCCTGAGAGCACTTGAGCTCAGTCAAATCACGAATGGAAAAGGTCAAATCAGGGATAGGTGCACCTGCCTGAGCAAAGGCAAGGGTTGAGGTGGTTCTGTTCTCTAGCAGGAGAGAGACGTGGAAACATGAGCCTTGCCAAGGAGGTACGGCTTGAATGGACTGGGCACATCATGGAGCGATCAGAAAGACTTGTTGACAGCTGAAAAGCTGAACAATATTTTGCTAGAAAGGCAAAGCCTCTATCCATTTATGTTTTTTTAATATTTTTCTCCAAAACTATAGATTCAATCACACCAGATTTGTTAAAAATTTACCAGCAGTAGCAGTTTCTGTTTCAAAACATGATCCCATTCTACCATGACAAAATGTGATAGAGGGCCAAAAAGTTAAACCGAACAGAATCTACTCGAGAACAAATTTACGTCCTGCAAATTCTTCCACATAAAAAAAAAAATAATGTCTTACATCTAGGCATGTTACAACTAGCTCAGTCTGTCTTAAGGCAATAGTAGCTGTTGTTTTTCTTGCAGAAAATGTGGAAATCATCAGAAGAAAATTAACCAGAACTCATCCCTGTCTGAAAGGCTAAGAGACTCACAAATTTCAACAATCTTTTTTTCTGTAGAAATGCTTTATACAGAATCTTTGTGAAGTACAATGCCGAGAGTAGTTGTCTCCCAGCACTGACAATGTCTGCTGTTCCAGAGGAGACGGTGTGTGATGTACCATCCTGAAATATTGTCAGCAAGCCTCGAAATATGAAGGCACTTTCATAGCAAGGCAGGGATGAAAGGGAAAAGGTTTGGGTTTGCTTTTTTGTTTTGCTTTTTTCCTTCATCCTAATAAAATCTACCAGTGTGCTCTTAACTTCTCCCCCCACCCCCCATTTTGTTCAGTGGAGAAAGGGAACTTAATTCTCCTGCAGAAGAGTTACTGTGTTCAGGAGAGAGGGAAGAGGTACAAATTCCTTCCTGAGGGTGTTTGCTTTAGCCAGTAAGAAGTTTTGTATAATACTAAAATAGCTCTGAATGCAGAGATAGGATCAGCATCTCCCTGCTCCTCAGCAGCCTTTACTGTCTCGTGGTGTAATCTGGACATCATAATGGCATAGCTCAATAGGTGGGGCTGGGAGAAACCCCACCTGCAATAGCCTTTAGTTTGATGATTAAGAAATTCTCTTCAGAACTGAAAAAAATGTGGCATTTCATCTAACTGGTAATTACACCACAAGGGAAACAAAGCAGAAATTAAGGAATTATGCAGCAGTTGAGTAAACTCTTGCAGATGACAATTTGGCCTCTTCAGTACCTAAATTAATTGAGGAAAACTAGCTTTCAGTGACCCACCGGTTCATCCTGGCCTCCATTCACGTAAAACTACGACTTGAACCCACTGCCAGCATCCGTATGGTTGAACCATAGTGTCTTTGTCTTATCTGCCATAATTCGCTTTTTTTCAAGGTGTGTTACAAAAGCTATTTCTCTTCTGGGATCTATACAGGTGGCATTTTAAAATGTAGCAAGCACCCAAGTCTACAGAACCTGCTTGTCACAGAAAATGACACAGTTTGCATGTGACCTGTAATGACAGTTGCTAGTTGAAAAGAAACCAGAAATTCAGCTCTATCTTCCACACTTTGGTTGCAGCTGCCATCAACTAAATCTCTCTCCAAGGGCAGATGGTGCCCTGTACAATGAACAATTTAATCTTTAGCAAATAGAGAAACTTTGCCAAAAAATCCACATTTTTTTTTCTCCAAGAATAGTCTGTCAATAACATGTGCTCTCAAATAGATTGTGATTTGATGACTATATTTTATTTATAGGAAAAAACAAAAATTAAACATTCTCTCGCTCTTTTTTTTTGTCTCTTTATAAGCCTGTGATCTTTCCGGGTATCCCTGTATTAGGCTTTGTGTACGGTGATTAGGAGGGACCGGTTCAGTGTCAGGGTACTTCTCTGTGCCTGTTGGATATCACGTGTGCTCTTCTTTGTAACTGAGCATGTATGTATCTCTGTTACCTTGAGGCCCAAGCTGAGATCAGGAGTGAAATCTTGGCCTTTCTCAACACAAGTGGCAGGAATCCCATTCTCTCCACCAGCCCAAGATTTTATCTTGTCTCTTTGAAGAAATGGGGAGCTGCAGCCCCTAGTTTTTTATCTAACTCCATCTATCACCAAAACAGCTGCAGTGTGCAGAGAGGTAAAACGATTTGCCTAAAGCCGTGCACACCAGACCTCTGGGGTTGGGAACTGGGTTTTAGCACTCAGTTCGCCGTCTTGCCTTCCTCCTCCTGGCTACCTCCGAAGGGGGTGAGGATGGACTGAGCGTGTGTTGCTTCTGGCAGCAATGCCAGCCGTCCCTCCTGCACCAACCCCACACCTGCATTGTTGCCTCAGCTGCCCGGGCCTGTGCAAAGATCTGGATTGCCCAAACTAACAGGGGGAAAAAAAAAAGTAGTATTGTTGATTTTTCTCAGCCTGAATAGCCCCCTGACCTACAGTCCCGTACAGTCGGCACTGGTGAGCAGTGGCCTGCGGAGGGAGGAATGGGGCAGTCTCAGCCAGCAGCGCTCACCTCCACCTTTACAGCGTCTTTCATTTGCCTCTGTCTTCTGGGCATGTATCTCACCGTTCTTGCTTTTAAAGTACTCCCAGATCCATTTCTAGTCATTCGCAGAAGAAAGCGCCTGCCCCTGGGGAGCCGCTCAGGTTAACAGATGTCAGCTTTTTCACAAGCCATGTTGTTCAGGTGGATTTGGAGGATCTGACTGTATTTGTTCAGGGATGTCTGGTAACCCGAGTGAGATGAGCACTGCTGAAAATATTCAGGAGATCTGACTGGGCTGCTTTTTGTCTAGAAATACGTATTTCTATTTACATATAAAAATACATTTGTAAATATAATGTATATGCAGAAGTATTTTTGCATCTCTTTCTTAGGTCTCAGGTAGCATGACTGGTACATGCACAGGCACGCCCCTAAAATGTCAGCATTGCTGTACCTGTGCAGCCCAGTCGTGGTGTTTGGTACCACAGTTCCTGGCAGAGATGGATCACTGGGTTCACTGCACCATGCACAACACGAATAGGCATATGCTTAACCAGAGTCACAGCTAAAAAAATCTGTCGTACTAAACTATATGCACAGATATCAGAAGTTTCTGAAAACAAGAGACTCAAAAAGTGAAAGGTTTGCGGGTTATTTTGGCAGATTTCAAGCAAATTCTTTTACGTTACAAAACTGTTGGGCCAGGCCAGCTGAGGTAAAATCAGCAGAACTTCATTGACCTCCTATGGAGAAAGTGGTTTGCACCAGCTGCAGAGATGTTCTCTGATGATCTTGCTGTTGAAATCCAGAGGTCTTGTATCTGGCCTTGGCCTTGGCCTCTTAACAAAGTATCTTCAAATAAATGCAACTTAATGACTTTCAGTTTTTATTAAATGTAGTTTCCATCATCCCAGGCAATGAGGTCTCTAAATTCCTCCACCTGGGTGTTACCGCAATCAGACAGTTTTGTATTTAGGCTGACACACCCCAGGAAGTTCTGAGCTACAGCCCACTTTCTTTTCCATTATCTTGCCCCTCATTCTCATAAGATTAGGTCATGGGACAGAAATATGTTTCACTAGAGGAGACCTTTTCCCACACTCGCCTCTCCATGTGGCTGATGGCTCAGATTGAATACACAAAGTCCAATGTCTTCTGCAGGGATGTGAGGAGCTCAGGGACCTTCCGGTGACCACAGCGAGTTGCGCTGGTGTGTCCTCTTTGCCCTGTGCCCTGCTGCAACTTCTGTGCAGTTCACAGTGCAGCTTCTTGGCGCAACACCCTTCACTATGGAGAACATTGGAGGCCTTTTCCTGCTGGCACCGTGTGGAGCCCTTGCATGTGTTTGGGTGGGTGCTGCTCCCTCAGCAAGAACAAAGAATAGCTCAAAGTATTATCTTCATGAGGATTATTCTTACCACTCCCAAAATGCTTTCCCACCCTACCGGAGTGTGTTTTCTGAAACAAATATGTTCTCTTTATTAATTTAATGCGCTGTTAAATGACCTTCTGGAAAGCTATTCCCACCACAAGGCTTTAAAATGGATGGGCAGGCATAACTTCAGAGAGCATGCTCCTTACAATCAGGATGAATCATTTGAGTAGTTACTGTTTGGATTGATATAATTTTAGTTATAATTATGGGTAACGAGAAGGCATTTAGAGCCTGTAATATTGTAATTCGTGGTGAGAGGAGTCCTCAATGAAATAAAATATATCCAGATTTGCTTTTCCTCTCTATCTAGGCATTATGCACGTAAGCAAGATTCTTTAAGGAAGAGATTTTCTGCTGCTGTAAAAATCTAGCAAAAGTAGGTCAAAAATGACATCTAGAGATAACATATTTGGTAACCGCAAAGGGACTGTCTGTGTCTTTCTATTTGGCCTTATAAGAGTCCTGGAATTTATTACTATGGGGTACAACTGCAGCATGAAAACATTTTCATCCATAGACTCCTGTGGACTTTGGCGGGTGGATCACAAACACATGCTGTCATTTTTGTTATCCCTTTACACTAATAGAAGATGATAAAATGATATTGCCTTGGCCTTGGAAATATAAACAAAACCATACATCATAAACACACACATAAACACACATCATCTGCTTAGCTCTAGAGCACCGTCACACCTTGGACTGTGCCTCTGAAGCGGTAGGTGTTCTGCAGAACTCAAAGAGTGCACAATGACAGCAGTCCTTGAGTGAAGGACTTGAAAACCATCCCATGAGTGGACAGCCTGTCTCCAACCCTCAGAAAGCTGCGTCATTCAGCATGGCTTTTGGAGGTGGAGAACAGGGGGAAAGGATACTAGAGAGGGCAAATGAAGCATGGGATTTGACGTCTGTGGGTATGAGCGTGTGTGAAAGAGCGAGCGAGCTCCCACCACTCTCGTGAGCCAGGAGCTGTGCAGGGCTCAGGAGCACAGCTGAGCAGCGCTGGTGCCAGCCGCGGAGGCCGGACGCAGGCGCAATTAGCTGTTGACATGCAGTCGACAGTTGTCTCAGATTGCAGACATGTTTGAGAGTTCCTATTTCAGAGGTTTCACAGCTGTGTTTTTATGGCAAGATTTGGATGAGGAGAGGGAAGCAGTGCCATGGACGAGGAGTAGGAAGGTGATTGTTAGAAGGAATCCCGAGTCCTGACACATCTGCATTAAAATAGATACAACTTTTTACATCTGTTGATGGCTTGATAATTAATGTTAAATAAAAGCAGAGCTTCAGTATCTGCAACTGATGTTTCACATATGCTGGACAAGACATCAGCATAATGAACACCCTCAATTGCATTTTCATAACATAATTTAAATGATACAGTTTTTTTTATGGTACAGATTGAACTACTTTTCAACAAATGCCCAGGAAGCAACAAACTTTGCCCATCATGTGCTGTTTGAACATTCAAGATGCTACGTCCTAGACAGCGAGTGACAAGCTCTCCACATACTCCCTAAATCTCTTAAAGACTTGTTAATGAAATACGTAAACTATGACCCTTATTGATCAGGGCTCACACTAATTAATTTCCTAAAGTCCTGCCCCAGACTGCAGTGATATCAATGCAAAAAAAAAAAACCCAAGGATGGAGGCTCTGGTTGGCCAAAAGATCTAGCGGTGAAGTACTTATCCCATTGAAATCAATGCCAAGTCCCAATTGATTTTAGTCAAGCAGGGATGTTACCATTAGTCAAGTATATGGTCACTTAGCTTCAAAAGTTTATACAGCTGCCGCAAATGGCTTTTCAAGCAGTGCTAAACCAAAACTGCCTGCACACAGGCAGCCGTGCAGAGAATCCTCTCCAGCTTCCAGGTGCTTTGAGCCATCTTCCCTCCAGCAGCAAAACCAGTTGAAGAGGTTTCCATCCTTTGCTACTGGCTGTGCAGTCCTAGCCCTGCACTAGTGACTCCTGTTGGCAATGTTTGTGTGGCCACATCAGGGATGGATCGGTTTTGGCTGAGGTGGTGCAGACCCATGGATGGTTGCAGGGACACAGCTGAGAATTCTCTCATACCATGCAGTGGAACTGATAGGAAGGGGCAAGAGCTTCTGAAGTGAGTTTGTTGCCAGAAGTTTCTCATGGACCTAGACACTGACTGATGTGCCTCTGAAGAGCTCTGCCAAGAGTTATCAACGCCCTTAACGCCGCTCTGTGCGTGCTCCCCTTGTGGGAGTGACCAGGAATATTAGTAAGTTGGTCTAATATAAAAGTCTAAGGACTTTCCTCATAGTGAAAGAAACAGAAGGCAAGAGTTTGGCTTTTCGGTTTTCCAGTCCAAGCCCTTGATAAATAGTTCCTACTGGCAGGGAACTAGTACTCTGCAGTTGCTTTGCTTCAAACCAAGACTCCTCCCCAGATATACTTCAGTAATGCTACATGCTGCTTAATTGTCCTAATGACATTCTGGAGGGAGAGTTGAGTTATCAAGAGCTGTGGCTCCTGCGCTCAGCGGTTTCACCACTGCCCCTCATGTTGGTCTAAGTGGAACCAGCCCATAGTGCTCTGCTTGTCCAAGCTGTTACAAAGCTTGATTGATCCAGGGCAGGACTTATATGGCACGCCACAGGGAGCTTTCCATCCTCATCAGGGATGCAAAATCTACTCCAAAAGGTAAAATCAAATGCCTGTGCCGTCTCTGCAGTCTGCACTTGGACCGTTTGCAGAAGTTGTTTCTGCAGCTGAGAGCTTGGCCACAGAAGCAGAGCCAGCTCATGGCATTACTGTACTTCAGCTCTAGGTGTTACAATAGTAAGGCTTCTGGACTTGTTTAAATTTGAGCAGTCTGTAAAATGACACAACTTTGTCCTTTTTGCAGTGAGAAATAATAGCTTCGCATAGTGTGAGTTGCTCTGGAACGTTACCTCTGAAACCTAAAGACAGTGTCAATGTGCGTGGTTTTTAATATCTTTTAAGTGGGAATAACTATCTAAGGTATTCACCACAATTTCAAACTGACTTCCATGAATCCTCAGTTGCCAAAAGTCTCTACATTCAGGTGCCAAAACCTCTTCTTCCCTTCCAACAATTTCTCCATAGCAGGTTTGAGTTGCCAATGCAAAACTCAGCATCACTGTAAAAACTGAAAAGGTGAAGATATTGTAAACCAAACCAAATTATAAGCTAAATAGCATGAAGTCAATGGACTTTTCTGTTTTCATATGGAATTTTTTTTAAAAGTTGAGTTTATTTTACTTTAAATAAAGCTACTACTGAATTTCCAGTTGGTTTAGCCAGAACACGGGGAACACACCACATGATTTGAGTTGTGTTTGCTGAAATGTCCATGGCCTTGCACAGATAATATATTTTTCAGTAACATATTTCCCTTTGCCCACTGCTGGTCTTTTTTTATTCTGTGTTCTCTCCAGATTGACTTTTCCTCTACTTATTGCCTGACTCATTTCTTACCCTATTCTTCCAGTTGTTTTTCCTACTGATTTTCTCAGTACCTTTCTCCCAGATTATAAGCAAAACAGAACTCAGTTTTGGGCTGAACTTTTAAACCCACATCTTGAGATTAATTAAAACCAGCACCTTCCGTCTCCATGCAGAAGTAACTTCACAACTTGAGTCACTTATCACTTTTAGGAGTTGCAGGATGCAAAAGGTCCGTTGGAAGAATGGCAGCTTTCAAGGCTGGGGAGGTGCCACAACCACCAGAAATAACACTGCAATAGTCGAGTAATTAAACACAATATGGGTACCAAGATCTCCAACTCACCATGAGGATTTTAGAGTATATTCTTGGCTGGTAGTAGAAAGAAGCTCATTATGTTGTCCAGGTTTAAGCAACATGAGGAAAAAGCAGAGACGCAGAGTAACACACTCAGCTTCAGTTGGAGTTTTCCAACTAATCCCTGTACAGTTACGGATGTAAGGATCTGGGGCTTTATTCACACTTCCGTGTCTTCGCCTTTTGTGAGCCTATAGGTGGGCAAAGTAAAGCAAAGCTGATTCACTTCCAGAATTTTCTACCGATGAAAGTACATATTCAATAAACTTGGAATCATAACCAGAAACTCGGTAACAACAGTTGTTATTATCATTCTGCTTGCAGGACGAATGCCTTAGTTCCAGCTCTCCAGCCCAGGCTTCCACACCCAGCCTGCCCCTGCGCATCACTCCGATCCTGACATTGAACTCACAACAACCTGGACCAAGAAGACTGCCAAAAAACCTCCCGCTATTCTTCTTCATCCTCACTAACAATTTGGTAATGAAGTATTGATTTCCACTCCCCTGCTTATGGACGATATTAGATTTTCATTGATAAACTGCACCGGGGCTGTCTGGTCTCCACTGTCCCTTTTTGCTGTCACTAAAACAAAGTGCCACTGAAGTAAGATAATGACTGAGAACATTGATGTACTTATTTCGTCAATTTGTAACACTTGACAGGAAAAAAAAATTCTTCATAGTTTAATGTCCAAGTGTGCTACACAAGATGCAGTCACATTGGAAGCTTTACTTTTCATGGTAATGTCCATTTCCTATTTATAACCCCTTTGGGATAGTTTGTCTAAAGGAAATGTTTCTATTCTGTGCAGCTATTACTGTTGCACCTGGGTTGCCCAATCCAGTCATTGCACTAGGGATCAATACATCACAGTAAGTACAAGAATTATTAAGTTAAAACAGATTCTGAGCCAAAAAAACTCTGAACAATGTTAATCTTCTGTGCAAGTTGTTCAAATAGTTATGCTTAACCATGTTGCTGCCAAAGATTTGTTTAAAATGGATTATTTTCAGTCTGTTTTATTCCTCAGATATATAGATATATGTATTTAAATCTCCATTATGGTTTATGACGAGACGAATGCAATGGAGTGATTTTTAAACAAAAGATTATTGAACATTATATAAATATGGGTATATCTATATATAAATATCATTATATACATATCTATATATAGATATAAAAAGAATAAAAGTAGAAATCCTTTCTCAGTTAGGTGAGTGTAAATCCAATGCTCTCTGTTGTAATCAGCGGAGTTACATTGGATTTATGACCCCGTAAATGAGATCAGAATCTGGTCTTTGCGCTCTCTGTCCGGCCCAGGCTGGTATCGCCGGCACGGACTGGCTGGAGAGCGCAACTGTCTTCAAGTCAACCGAGACCTGGGGAAAAGGGGGCTACAAAGATGGCAAGTTCAAATTTGTGCTTGCAACTTTTTTCATTAAAACTTTGAGGTCCCAATTTTAATTTGTGGAATATTCACGTTAATAATGAGATCTAATTAAGACATCCATTAAAAGCCCGTTAAAGTTAATTTAACGTAAAAATTCCAATAGAACTGTATTAGATTTTCTCCATTAAATTAACGTTATGGATTTTTAACGGATGTCTTAATTATACATTATTATTAACGGGAATACTGTATTACACAGATTAAAATCGGGTCCCGAGTCAACTCACAAAATCTTCCAGGATATGCTAATGCCACCAGTCTCACACTACCTAGTGCACTGCTTGGAAATTCAGGCGCAGCCCTGTTTACTCTCGCTGAGCATTTCCTCGCCGCAAAGGCAACCTCCGGTAGACAAATCCATCTCTGCATTTAACGATGAACTTCCCTTATTCTCAAAGGAAAAATAAGTCTGGATCAAGTTGTAAATTGCTACTCCGTCGCAAATGAAATATTCAAAGCATGCCAGGCACAAGTTGAGAAGATCTTTCTCAAATAAGACAGGGCTTTGGGGTGTCTTTTACTGTTTTGTTTTAGATGTTCAAGGATGTAATTGAAGTGCAGCATTCACAAAATCAGACTAAATATGTTTACTGCGTTCCCTCCAGCTTGTGCAGAAGAGCCTGTTTTGGCACCGTTTGGGAAATTTTGACATGATCCCTAAACTCAACATGGAAGAGAAAAAAAGGCCCTTCTTATTTACCTCCTAGGGAAAGTGTTGCCCTTATGCCACATATAATAGCAAATTGCTTTTTTTATGGCATGCATAACCTAGATGGGAAAAAATATGGCGCTTGAGGGAAGGAGGGAAAAAGTAAATGAAGTTCCAGGAATGTCATTCTGAAGTAATGAGGCATGGACAGAAAATATACCCCTCACATCATCGGATTGAGATGGCAGTCGAAATAGCTTCATTGAAGTGTCAGCACTCATCCATCAATCAATCATCCACAAGGAAAAATAGCGACAGTACAACGGGGCGGCTTTTATGGGATTTACTCATGGGCATAGGGAATAGCAGCTCAAATGTAGTTCTGACATGAAAAGCAAGGTGCTGATATTATTTTTTATGATGGGAGGATCATAAAGTGAATTGAGAACAGTGAGGTCTGTCTTTGCTTAACCTATTCAACTGGAAATGAACGGAGCTCAACTGGAAACGAGCAGAGCCTTCAGATGGGTTAAGATTGAAGCCTGCACCGTGCTGAGCACCGGCCATTGACAACAAAATTCTATTAAAGCAAAATCAATGCATTAGCATCGAGCTCCTCAGAAGCCGTTAAATTGCACAGCCCCGTTCAGAGTTATTAAGTGAAGTTGCACAAGGTGGGTCCTGCGGCACGGACCCGCAGGCAGCAAGTGCCGCAGTAAAATGCCGCTTCAGAGAAACTACACGCGCATCTCCAGCCCCGCTCGTTTCCCCAAGCTTTTGGAGGCTCTAGAAAAAATATTTGGCTAATTGAGGCATCTGACGAGTGAAGTTCCCACCGACTTCAGACGACCCTGCTCGTGTGCCCTGTTGCAGCTGGGTGTTTTGCCGTCCGCTTTGGCAGTGTGATCTCCTGCTTGTGACCGGGTCCAAGGTGTTCTCACAGCTGAGTGTCCCTATGGCCACGGCCAGCCTGCAGCTTCCAGAGCCGGGGCTCCTCAGGGCAGCAGTGGCTCAATTTTGGCAGAAAAGAGGCTTTCCTGGTGCCCTGTTGCTGGTGAGCAGTGGGCTCGTGGTGATGATAGGAAACACAATCCCATCTCCGGCTGCCCCAGCCCCAGCTGTGCTGGCACCTGGGACCCCAGAGCTGGAAACCTCTCAAGGTTTTTTGGGAGGCTGGTCATCCTGAGGGAGGTCTGGCAGGCCCAGCAGTATGTTTTGCTCAGAAAGCGTCTCTGGCACAGGCAAGTACAGGAACAGCTACTTCGTTTAAAATCTGGCCACAAACCTTTATTACACAGTGCTAAACCTTGATTATTTTGCCTGCATCGCTGTCCTCTGGGAACATTTTAGGTACACGTTTGAATTAAGTGATTTTTATTTTTTTTTTACAATATGATATAAAAAAGGGAAATGTACGTCTCTTCTCTCTCTTTCTCTGCACGAAACAGGATGGGTTGATAGTTTATCTGTCATATAAATCAGGTAACACAGAAAATCATTGCATCTTTTCTCTGTCGTATCTACTCAATATCTATCGTTCTGACTTTTATTCTTATTGGAGATCATCAAAACATTAATTAAAAGCCTGGTGATCAAACAGCCGAATATTTATGATTCATGTCCTTGCTTATTAACAAGTGGCATATTGATACACCACATATCCAAGCTGTTTATGCTCTTGTACTGCAATAAAGCAGTAAGAATTGTTACCCTTACACACTGCTTTGAGATTTCTTCAGAAACCATAGCTCCCTTCCTGCCACCATCCATGTCAAAATAAGTCATACCACCTTAAAAAAAAAAAAAATCTTCTACTTTAAAAGAGCAAGACCTAATTAGCATCTCTTCGGAGCCTAATATATAAGAACTTCAGTGGATCAGTCTCATGTGTTTTTTCCAGGCTCTTGTTATTTAAGCTGAGAGGGAGAAGGACACTTAACTTTAAAAATGGCCGTCATTAGTACAATAATAATTGTTGGTTTAAAAAAAAAACCTTTGAGAATCAGCTAACAAACCTGCCCAGTAATTACTTATCAATGCAACTTATCATGGGTTTTATTACCTACTTGTAAAAGTATTTACAGGACTGACCTCCCCAGCTTTTTTAGAGATCACGGAGGATATAAGAAGTCATTTTAAAAATCAATAATGTATATTAACAAGATAGGGGTTGATGCCTTCCAAACAGTTCTACAGACTATTGAGTCAACTCTCACATATTCAGATGGCAAGGATTGTTTCCCTGATTTTTGGTCTTTTTTTCTTTCCTTTATCATGTTTTTGACAAAGTGCCACATCTATTGACTAATTTATACCAACAATTCAGTTCCTAAAATAGAAGGGGGTATTCCCCCTGGGAAGCATCCCTGAAGGCTTTGCAGATGAAGCAAACTGCCCTCGATGATCAGGAAAGTACAAAAACACCAGAGTTTGGGCCCAGGGAAGTCTCTGGGTGAGAGCTACCGAGGGGAGATTTGCCTTCTATGTGGTGCTTTCTGCTAATTACTAATGGCCTGATTCTGCTGCGAAGGGGCTGCTCTGGTTCAAGCACAGCAGCTCAGGTCAGCCTTCCGTTTCATCTTGCTGTGAATATTACCTTGCACGCCAGTCTGCTGAGAAAACACAAGAGAATGAAAGATGGCAACCTAAATTTTGGCAGAGATTTCCTCCCAGTGAAGAAATGACTCTTTAGTGCCCAAGGCCAGGCTGAGCTGAAACCCCCATCCCAGTCCCCTCTCCGCTTGCCATCGTAACTCTCAGGCTGGAGAAAGCTAAGTGGAGTTGGATCTCCGTCACATAGGGCTTTTGTCTTCACAAACAGATATACGATGCAATTTATATTTAAAATTCTCTCTATAAAGACAGTATTGATCACAGATTCCAGATCAATATGTTGCAATTACAGTAGGCTTTAAAGGCCATCTGTCCCCAAGCAAGAGCACTGACATAACCACCTTTATATGTTTTGAAAAAGCGCTACTGGTATGTGCCCATCTTCTCACAGTACAACCTGACATATTAGTTTTGCTCCTAGGAAGCTGTGCTTAGGAGCTACATAGAGTTGTAATTCCTGCTTACTGGCCACCCAAGAAGAGACCTCAGACCAGCTTCTCATTGGGTTTCAAAGTCCCAACAGGGTCAGTGGCACTGTGGTGTGTCTGGTCTGGTTTTCCTGCTCCCCCTCAAAACTTACCCTGCAGGTTGCAACTTTCCTTTTAGCCAAACCTCTGCCCTTAGCTAGAAATGATCAGCAAGACGTTATTGAATTTCACTAAAACTAAGAACTTGTCAATGATGGTGCCGAAGAGTTTGAACTGGACATTGGTAGGTGTAAACTGAGCCTTTTTTATATGACAGATTGGACCGCTGTGAATGCGACGTTTTGAAACTTGTAACTAACGAATAAATAACATGCATCTAAGCACAGATTTCAATTCACATTTCATCCAACTGAGGTCCTATTTTGTCAGCACCTGAAGTTGAGATAAGCATTTCTGTTGATGGCCCTGGATGAGCCACTGGGTAGCCATTCCAGAAAAATGCTTTCTGGATTTTCTTTTTTTTTCTTTTCTTAATTATTTCCTGCAGTGATTGACTCCATACAAGCATGCAGAACTTAGGATTTTGTTCTCCAGTCATCTCTTGAAGGAAAGTGAAAGAATAACAAAAATAAAAATAGTAGGTTTGCAGTGATAGCAGAAGCCGACACACCTTTGCCAACGAGCACTTGCCAAGGCAAAAGCCCAGGGAGAGGGTGTGCGTCCCGCACGAGCTGTGCCGCATTCCAACAGCACCCTCTTCACCTTCCCTGCAACCACCTCCCTCCCATTTCATTTCAATCTTCAGCTTTTTTTTTACACCAACTTCTGAAAAACAGAAGCCAGATTCTGAATTGATTTATTCTGGTGTAAAACCTGGAGCTACCCTCTCGGATTCAGTATGCTTACCCTCTGCCTACACAGCTCCAAACACTGTCCTCGTCGTCCTAACCTCAGATTCCTAACATGTTTAGATAGTTTTGAAAACAACTTCAGCAAACAGTCTCTATCTGTGTGCAGATTAAATCTAAGGCACAGCCTGCACTTCAGAAGTTTTATAGTTATGTCAGGGAAGTGATTGCAAAACTTTGTTATTGATGTGACTATGGTGGTAGGAGTCCTAATTTAAAAACAGTTGTATCGCTATAAAGCACTTTATACTGGTACAGCTTATTTTGCTTTGCTGGACCACTTTTATACCAGCGCAAACACTTTTATCCCAGTGTACTTCAGTCTACACTAGTGGTCTTTTTTTTGTTGTTTTAATTATGCCGGCAAAAATGTGAAGAGTAGATAAGGTTTAAGAAAGATGACACTTGCTTCTTGTACCAAAATGTCTGTACAATATTTTCTTTGAGACTGTTTTAAAAAGTGAAATAGCTGTACCACTGGACTCAACTGCAGAGTAATAAACTTCCAGTTCATCATCACTCTCAGCTCATGAAATGTCTCCAGGCCTTTGTAAAAAGCCCTGTTTGAGACAACAGATTAAATACTAATCCTGGCAGATCGTACATCTCCACTTGAGTTCATACCATCTAGCCGAGCAAGCTAAACTTTTTTTTTTCTTTTTTTTTGATCTAAGTAAAGGCAACAAATTCTTGCATTAGACTTCTTAGATGAGATAGCGGAGGAGGGGGAAAGGATCAATAGTTTTAAAAGAAAATGGAAATAACACCTTTCAAAAATGTGGCTACATTAAATGCAAGGAATGCTTTTCCCTGGAAAGCCGCATCCCTGTGTGGGTACCCGCCCCAAGTGAAGGATGCATTTACTCAGTACTCAGACAACCATGCAGTTGTCTCAAATGTGGCAGATTTAAATGGGTAACTTCCTAACTGGTCCATGTAACCTTTAAAAAAATGCATTATCTGCATATACCTAGGTAGATAGCTCTATACAGGCATCTGCCCCCTATACAGGTTCAGATATTTGTGCATCCACCGGCACACTGCGTACGTGTGCGCAGCTGTTTATGAACAGGCAACAATTCTGTGGCTGAACTAACAGCTGGGCACCGTTGGCACCAAGGGAAGCAGCAGATATCTTCAGGATATACAACGCAGTATTTTGGCTTTATAATGCAGCAAATGCTGGAATGTGCAATACAGGTTGCAAAAGCTGACAAGCTAAACAGTTCTTATTTGGCTCAGGGTACTTCACCGTCCTATGTCTCTGGTACAATATGCCCTTTTGTCTAGTGCTCAGGCACTACTTATTAATCCTTTGTTGTTGTTGTTTTTTTTCTGTACATTCATTTTGGTTTTTATTATCTGGAATATGTCAGCACAAATCACGACAGCTCCACCCCCATTTTAAATAATACGAGCATAGTTGGCCCTAATAGTAAGTTGACAGGTCTGCTCTGCCCCAGCGCTTGTGGTATGTAGTAAGTTTGTTATTGGCAGCATCTTCAGGTTACATCTGTGACCCGTGGTGTTAGGTCTAGACTTTTGTTTAAAAAATAAATACATTTTAAAAAGAATCAAAAATTTCTCTCTAAAAAAAAAAAAAAAGTGTATATACTACAAATGGCAAAAAGGAAAGATTAAACACATTTTTTTNTCTTCTTCCTCCCTCCCTCTTTGGTTGATTGCTAAACAAATTCGTATCATTTATACTAGAGGAGATTACTGCTTTTATTGTTTTGGGTTCCCCCAAACCAATTATTAACAATCAGGACTATGTAGCTCATTAAATTTAAATCAGGTCAAACCTATTTATCTAAAGGCCTTTTCTGATTTACAGGAAGATGACTCTATTCCAGTGCATTTAAGATGTGTTTCTGTGTATGATTTTTGCAGCATTGAAATCTATTAACGGTGATTTTTTTTTTTGTTTGGTGTNGGCAAGCTGCTTTTCATTGTGCACTGCAGCGTGTTTGGATGAAAAGTTGCGCCTTTGATGCATTTTTATACTGTACATATTTGTATATAGTAACTATATTGCCATGTTACGAACACAGATTTTGTTATATTTGCTTGTTTCCGTTTCCTACAAAAATTGGTCCATGCTGGGGGATAATAATTTCTTTTTTTGGGGGGGTATGGAAATTATGGTTGTAATTTTTGTTTAGTTGTTTTCTTGGTCATCATCTTTTAATGGCTCATGAAGGAATTCGAGATGGGTTTT
>VWZK01005000.1:72190-105579 GCA_013396935.1 Baryphthengus martii | reverse complement strand
AAATTTATTTACGGTGATTTTTTTTTTTTTTTGGTGTTTTTAGATTTTAAAAAAAAAAAAAAAATCCCTCAACTTTATCACAGAAAACATTACTTTTTATGCCCAGGGATTTATTTTTTTTTTTTAATAAAATCACTGCAGTTTTAGAACTGTAATTAAAGCCCTGAATAATAGATCACACATCTTTATCTGTTGTGTTTAAAAGGAAAAAAATAGCCCAAACTGTTCACATAATCCTGAATGCCTCATTTCCATAAAAAAGGTTTCTATACATATATTATTTACATTTTTAAACATGGTAATTCTTTCCTTTGTGGCATAAAATGTCTCTTTTCCACTGCAGCTATTGGAAAGCGACTGCTCACATCTGAAATGTTATCGTAATTTGCATCAGGAAACCCAACTGCAGACATTAAGGACTTGGGTGTGTTCAATTATGATTTTGCTGGAGGCTGTCCCTCATTTTAATGCTGCACTCATTGAACTACCTTTCTGAAATCTAGCTGATATGGTTCACCATAGACATGCTTCACAACATCATTAGCTTTGCAAATGGCTTCATTTCAGTCAATGCAGACTTCAGTTTTGGCCAATTGTAAAATGGAAATTTGAAAAGGAAAAAAAAAAAAAAAAACAGATGCACTTAAAACATGAAAAGAATTATTTATATGATAAAAATATATTTAGATTTTCAAAGCACAAGACTGAACAGAAGTGCTCTTTTTATGCTTTCTGAAGATGTTACTGTTAAAAGTCTTTCTACATCAGGCTTAATAAATCTGTAATGACATTTGATGGATTGATTTTTGTGTGGGTTTTTCTTTTCTTTCTTTCTTTTTTTTCCTCTTTCTTTCTCTGCACAGAAAGCAAAAGACTGACCTGGAGAGGCTGTGGGAGTAAAAAAAAAAAAACCACACCAACAAAAAACCCCCACCGGAATGTGCCTGTTTCAGTAAAACTCACAAATGATTTCTAGCAGCCGCCTTTCCCTTAAATAATAATCACTTAAAATAAGAAAAGGAAAAAAAAAATCCCCGACTACACCACTCCGCATTTGTTTCTACAGATCTTTTTCTTTCCCTCATCTGGCTCCTCTGACCACTCCATGCCTGGGTTATTTATGGTGTAATCTACAGCGAGGCATTGGGCTGCTGTCACACAAATTCAAGGCTCGCTAGCCATAAACCAGGCATGATTGAGATACCAAACACCCTTCTCTCCAGTGCTCCACCTCAGACGGATGGCTCTGTTTAACACTTAGTTTCCCTAAGCACTCCCTCGCCCCCCGTAACGTCCCCCGAGCGGGGCGATGTGTCACGCGCCCGAGTGCGGCACCACGCGCCGCTGCCGCCCTGGCCCCGGTGGGTTATTTACTGCCGATGAGGCAAAGCTCTCCATGGCAGCCATTCCTGAGACTTGTACTCATTACATTTGGCTAGGTACAGGATCACCTGTTAGCAGGAGTGAATTGTCACCGCTCCTCCTCGCCATCACAAAACGTACGATGAGTGGCAGAGCCCACGTGGCGTCAGCCCGGCTGGCCGTGCGGCCGCAGTTTCAAGGGCAGAGCATCCTCCCCACGCCACTGCCAGCCTTGCTGACCCACCCACATGCTCTCCGGCCGCTGAAGAAGAGGGCAGTTGTCCCCTCACTCGTGGTAGGGAGAATAAAGGGAAGTGCTGGATGTGTGTCCCCACCCCGCTATCACCCTTCTTCTCAGATTGCCTCCAAATCTCCTGCCTTTCCCAAGCTCTCCTCGGGGTCTGCCCAGCCTGGCATGAAGGACAGGGCCCATCAGCACATCACCTATCCCTTTTTCGTCATGCAGAGCCAAAGCCGATGCAAGGCGTTGCAGACTCCGGGCCTCACCACTCGCTCCTTGGTGTGACTGTCCCACAGCCCCGGCTGAGTTGCACGAGCCGCCCCTCGACTTCTACATGCTGGGTAGTTCATTAGCAAATACACTTACAAGACAGTGCCTCAGATTCTGCAAAACTGCCCTTTTTTTTTTTTAAAAAAAAAAGGAATATATTGCACACATTTCAAGAAACCCCTCTAGGGTAAAATAAAAAATATATATGGATGGCTAAAATAACAAATGAATCATAAAACTTAGAGATGGAAAAGGACTATTAGATCATCCAATTTATCTTGCTGTCTGCCAATACAGGTTTGCTCCCCGCAGACCGCTCCCCGGGGCTTTGTCTAGCCTTTCTGACTTAACTCCAGCACGCAGGGTCCTCTGCCACTTTCCTGGGAAGAACGGTTAATGGTTTAGGCATGTTTTATAGGTACAGGGCCAAATCCTGGCCTGAAGGGAGTCTCACCTGCAAGGTGCACGGGCGTTGACCCTGAACATTTCAGTGACTCCACAAAGCAGCGATACCCGCGCCGCTCGAGCGTGTTGTCTCCTCGTGCCCTTGCGCGCCACTGCTGGCCTGCACCGCCCCGTCAGGCTGGGACCGTGGTCCACAAGGAGCCCTGTCCCCTCTTTCCTGGAGCTTTGGGTCGAGCTGACTGGGCAGGATCAAGCCCCTACCCAGGCAGCAGTGTTCCCTTTCTGAAGCTGGAGACGATGGAGACTGCCAAACCAGCTGTAGGCAGCTCTCAGCAGGCTTGAGAGACTGTTCTAATTTATTCCAAGGGTTTGAACTTCTAGCTCTTTTTTTTTTTTTTTTTTTTTTTTTTTTTAATTATTGGTGATACACTCCAACAGAAGAACAAACAAACAAATAAAATCAACCCTTCAGCTTCTCAGATGGATGTTTTGGCTACAGGGCAACTTTGAAAGCTGGTTCAGTTGTGTTTGCTTTCATTTTTTGCTGCTCCTTAAAACTGTCTTGATTTAATAAAAGTTAAATGTTTTCACAGGAAAATCAGGCTAGGTGGTTTGTGAGTCTTTTATGTACAACACGAATATTACATTATTCAACAATTCAGGAATAAATTTAATTCTGTCTACCTTTGCTGAATGTTTTACAATTTAAATAGCTGGTCTGACAGTGAAGTCCAGGTACTAAGGAGACACCAATTAGCTCCAGAAGAGCACTAAGGTCATGGTACAAAGGACTTCAGGTGGGACATCACCAAGTCTGTGGGAGGCAGGCGAGAAGAGCCTGGGACCAAGGGCTGGAGTTTGCCACACCAGAAGCGGGATTATTTGACTCACCTTCCTGAGACACCACGGAATGGGAAGGACTCATGGTTTGCTCAGAAATTTAAAAGCACAAAAGGACCACCCGAGCTGGCCACCCCTCTCAGACAGCCCTGTTCACCACCCTGATCCCCTCCACAGGTGAGGGAGTGCCCAGGCCAGTTACACCTCCATGAGGTGCCAGCTCTTACACCCGGGCACGGCCTGAGGATTCCCAGGAGTTTGCACATGGCTGATGCCCCACGTTTCTGAGTCGGTCTGGGGCATGACTGAGGAGCTCACCACACCCGGCACAGCTGCTTGAGAGGTTTGTGTCACTCAGGGTAGTTTATTCGGAAGATTTATGGCCAGGAAAAGTTTAGAGGAACACAAAACAGACCCTCAGCATCTGTTCCCAGCTTACACTGACTCCCCAGCCCTAGCTCAGAGCCAATTCTGGAGCAAACTGAGCTTTTAACCGAGCTCCAGACCTCGGGCTGAGGACAGCAAAGTCTTCATGGAAAAAGAAGCAACAAATAGCAGGAGAAAAACAATCCAAAATGCAGTACAAAAGTTTAGGTTGCACCAAATTGCTCCCCACTACTGGGAAGACCTTTCCTTGTTCATAAGAAGGAGCCAAGGTCCTGAGGATGATGGTGGGGATGCTCCCAGAACAGGCAGCACACACAGACACCCCAACTGCCAGCGCTTACCCCACCCAGGGCAATGAGCTGGGAGACTCTCTCCTCCTCCCTCCACCAGTTCACACAAGAACCTGGAGTGTGCTGCTGTTGGCAGCTGTGCACAGGGAGAGGCTTTTGTCACGGCAGGTAGAAATAAGTACCAAATACACAGCAAGATTAAGCTCATGTACTCAGACGCTGTCGGCTCACATGCTCTGTTTCTGATCAGCAGCGCACTTGGCATCGTAAAGGAGTGAGCAGGAAAAGGGATGTGCTCATGTGGGATTCAGTCAATGAGGATACAGAGGTAGGTAAAGAAGGCACAAAATGGGATGAGAGCTCTCAGTAGGTACCCAGCTTCCCACCACCCTGGGACTGTGCAGCACCTTAAACACCAGTCACATGCCTTAAAGAAGTTCCTAACCAAGCTGTGCTTTGGGAAACACAGTTCAATTACTGCCTTTATTTTTTTCTCAGCACATCAGACCACTGCAGTCTTGTGGAGCAAGATGCAGAGCACTTAATTTTGTAAAATTTAGGACTTTGAGAGTTTTCTGCAGCCCAAACAGTAATCCAGGATAACCCCTTTGGTATCTCCTCCGGTTGTCCTCCAAGATGCACTCGAGTCCCTAAAATAGGAAGGGCATCACCCATCTAAAGGGCCAGAGGGAGGAAGGAGGAGGCTTCTAGTGCAGCCGATCAGATAAACCTCAGCACCAGCACTGGGAAACAGACTGACTACACACTGAGAATACTCATTGCAACGGTGCTGTCACTTGAAAGGTATTTACAACATTTTTAATAGAGAAAAGACATGTTTTTGCTAGTGAAATGGCGCTTTATGGCTGTAACGTATTTAGAGGCTTTATATAGACATGGTGATCAAGGACACCTTTGAAATGCTGGAGACTCTGGCCTACTCGTGGTTCTTACAGTGACCAGACACGGCTGCAGTGCAGAGGCTGGACATTTCAGGTGCCACTGCAAACGAAACATTAAATTACATTAAAAAAATATTGCTCAGAGGAATATATCTTAAATATGAAGTTTCTTTTTTTTTAAAAAAAAAAAAAATGGATGCTATCTTTATATTAGCACTCAACTTTACTTTATAATACTACAAGTCTAGCTACAGCTCCTCAGTTACCAGAGCTGGCTCTCCACCAAAAAGTCCTTTTTCCTGGTATCATCTTTATTTTTAAAGCCCTCACAACTAAATTCACTGAATCTGGCTTTTTGAGTGTGCAGGTCAGTGGCGTGGCACAACTCAGGTGTGATTATGGTGCCCTGAGGCCAGGCTCTACAATTCCAGTGCCAAAAATCACTGATGAGTGGAGGAAAAAAAAACCAAAAAAACCCCCCAACAGAACAAAAACCAAATCCAAAACATTTATTGTACCAGGACATTCAAGTATTCCCATGAGAACTAAACAGCATTACAAGTGTTTGAGAATTTTGTTTGCTTGTTTTTCTAAAGTAACTAATGAAATATCAATAACTCTGGAGAAACTCATCCCAGAATACACTCGGCTTAAATTAACAAAATGAGAAGCCCCTGAGCTCAGGGAAATGGCAATAATGCTAGGTTAGAGAAGAGGGAAATCACTTTTTTTATATATAAAAAGTCCATCTGTAAGCAATTGTGCTAATGCTTTAAAGATGATCAGCTCAGGCTTTTGGACTCAAACAGGAAAACAACCAAAATTCTTATCGGGAAAGAAATTTTTCAACCTGAAAACAGATTCTGTCAAAATGTCAAAGGCTCAGATTTAAGTTCTGCTAAAAAAGACTTTGAATTGAAATGTTGCGTTCAATTACCTTTTAAGCTCAAATAACAGTTGCAGAGGGAGGGAGACAAGCAATACAAACCCAAACACAACGCTGAAAGGAAATCCAAAAGGAACAGAGATTAAGAAGTGCCAAATCTCACCCTCACCTGGCTTTGTGGAACAAACAGAGTCAAGACACAACACTAACACTGGGAATTGCAGTGGGAAGGTGTTTTCATTAAGGTGTTATTTGCATTAAAGTTTACTCAAAAAATTGAGCCTTGAAAATATGTTATCTGGTCAATAAGGACAACTGAACTGTGGTGCCATTTCTCCCCATTTAACAGAGAACAGAAACCTATAAGCAGATTTTAAAAATCCCATGGCCTGCTGGCTGAAAAGCTGGGCAGCTTCTGGAGGTTTTGGTGAGAGGTTGTTGAAAGAACAGAGGAAGAAGGAAAAAATACAAGTCTGGTGAAAATTTATTTCAGAATTAATTATAATTTCACTCAGTTGTTCCAATAGTTTCTTTTCCTGAACTATTTATGCTCAAATCTGACATTAAAATTTCATTTGGTTTGCTCTGAATTACTTTATTTAGCAATGTTTAATTAGATTTTTGAGAACATACAGATATATATTAAAAATTCAGAACTACCCTAAACTGAAATAACATATTTCATGACCAAATGTAAACTTTCTTTTTTGTTGATTTGATAAGAGGGAGAACTCTTTGCTTTAAGTGGAAACTATTTCCTGATTTTCCAGGCTTATCACAAATCCAAGGAGTCTGCTGTTTCCAGTTCACTATTTACCACTTGTTCCAAGAAACTACACCAAAGATGGAGCAATGAAATCACAGAAAGGTTCTTTGCAAGTAATTATTCAACGAGACAAATAATCGGTAATTAGGTCATGACTTTCAGAGAGGATTAATGAAAACATTTTATATGTGTAAAATGAGTTTTAAATGCCAAAGCATTCTGGAATTATTTATTAGACCAGATTTGTTCATGCAAGTAGTTTTGTACCTAAGATTCACGCAGAAAGACGTCTGTCTCGTAGTGATGCGCACCACATTATAAAATGCATCATTTAATTAATCATAAAATCTTCAGCAGTCAAAAATAATGGTAGCCAGCAGCTAAACTGCACACTATATCTGCTCTGTAGCAACACATTTCAGTAAATATTGATAGGGTGAGAAGAGAAAATCAGAGATAACATTTCCGTATCTACAGATTTCCTTCGGTTCATCTCCCTTGTCGGTGGAGTTTTCTGGTTATACTCGTGATTTCTGCTACACAGATTTTTTAAATAGGTCAACATCCTGCTGGATGTACCGTCTCGTCTAGAGCAGTTCTATGTTTATTTTATCTACTTAAATGCAATGGCTAATTAATTTAGGAATCTAAAGGAAACTTGGCCTTAAGATAGACAGTACCTTCAGCCCAGCGAGCTGGTGTGTCTCCTCCCGGCTCATCGCCCTCTTCCCGTCGCTCGCTCCCGGTGGCTCCTCTTTGCCAACACCGCCATCTAATGCCCAAACGTGCTCGGAACTCTCACCGGGAGCAGGAACAGATGCTGGGGTTGCCTTTCCCGCAACATCTCCTGCTCGTTCTGCTGCTGAGAGCCACCGCTTTGTCCACGCTCCAGCTCCCACTGTTACCAAGAGCAAGTGATGACTCGTTTGGGAGTGCTCCACAGACGGACTGGAGGTAACAAGGAGAGACATTGGCGAAGTGTTAAAGAGAAGATGTGAACTCTGGAAGCTGCAGAGCCCAGCTCAGGCTGTGTGGAGAGAGCTGGGGATAACCTCAGTGGAAACAAAAGGAGTGAGCTTCTAAAGAGGGAGCGGTATTACCAAAACCCAGAGATCCCCAGTTCCAAGCTGCATTATCCTGCAGGAAGATCCAGCTTGGTCCAGAGCTAAGGATGTTGCTTTGCTCTCATATAAAATACACAGAAAACACATAAAGCTGCTGTATCAGGCCTAAGCAGATCAGACTCAGTCCAACCAGCGCCAAAAATAAAATTAAGAATGGATCATCTGGGAAGCTTTACATTTAATTCTTTAAAGAAAGAGATGCTTACAGGTCTGTGGGCAGAACAGAGGCCAACACAGCAGTGAAACCAGAGCCTTCCTTGTTTTGCAACACCATGCTCAACCCAGCAGTCTTCTCTGGATTTACACTCCAACAGCCACTGATTCTTGCAATATTTCACATATGATCCAATACTAGACTCAGTATCTATCAATAACGAACTCCAAACTAAATAAAACCATATATCCTATAACTGCCCCTTGTTACAGAAAACAATACATGTCAGAATGGGCACTCTTAATTAGCACGTAGTCGATCTGCATAATTATATGTGGCAATCATGCTGTAGCATGTTTGGAAATGCCAGATCTCATTTTCCCCAGTAATCCTAAGTCATATGAATATCTTCTGTAGGAACTACTACTTTAGATGTTATGAATTAATATTAAGATGAAATTGAATTAAATGTACTGATTTTAATGCCATGAATGTACTCATAACTATTTTTTCCCCTGAGAACCATCTGTAATTTAGAGACTTGCTAATCCTAATTAAACGCACTTTTCTCAAGTGTGTGCAAATGAACAGAGAAATCTGCTCAGTAACGCGCTTGCATATTTCCCTCTTTCACAAAGGGGAAGAAGCTGTTTTGTGATTTAATATTAGATCTTCCTTGTAAGAGGAAATAAGTGTTGCTCCTTCATGATTTCAAGACATACAATAGTCTGACTATGTATCTTAGCTGGCAATTCATTAAAAGCATAAGAGAAAGATCCCTCAAACAACACTGCTCTGAAGTTAGTCGCTTGTAGAGAAATGCTGTATCTTAGTTGCATCTTCCAGTGCTTTAGATACTCTCCTTGGAGGCAATAAACAGAACGTGGCACTCTGCAGGTTATTATGAGAACCAGTCATCACAGGGCTTCACTGACAGGAGGGTAGAAACCAGAGCAAACCATGGTGTCAGGAACACATCTCACCCACCCCTCAACAAGAGCAGCTTTACCAGCACCAACAGCGAAGAGACACCCTTGCTTTAGTCACTGGCTCAATTTCTTTTTCTTTTTTTGGGGAGGGGAAGGCCAAAAGTCCCAATCTTTCCATTAACCCAGCTTGGGCTGCAAATAACATTTATCTCAAAAGAACATGGAGGAGGAGGGAAGTTTTAGCAATTTTAATGTAGCTCACCACTGAAGAACCAATTACATGACAAATCAGACATAGCAGAACCAAAAAACCACCTCCAAAATGCCACTCCATCTGAAGATGCAAGAGCATGGCAAAAAGACTCTTCAACCTTCAGCTGAGTATCCTTGAACTGGTTCTGTATCTTTAACACCTCCCTCTCAGTCAGTGAGATTTGCTTTATAATTTGACTTTTAATTCAATAGCTTTTCATAACTCACAAATCAGTAGGGCAATGCAGGCATCTGGTACCTGAAGTCACTAGAACACAAGTCCATCGTGGCCAGGTCAGCCCAGCTTACCTGAAACTTCAGTAGCAAGACCCCTCATTTGTGTGCCACAGGCACTGTACGAACTTGCTCTTTCCAAAGCGAGTGACCGAACCACACAACGCCTCATTTTATTCCTAAGCTCCCACACTCTGAAGCCTTTGCCTTCCCCAGCAGCACTGCTTTTATTGAAGAAACCAGTCATAACCTACTTCTGCACATTTCATCACAGCAACAAGTGCCAGTCTAGCACAGGAATCAAAAGCTTAACCTGTGATGTCAAGGAGGCTGTGGTCACTCATGTAAGTGCCCTTAAATGCAATTAATTTATATCAGGTATCTCATCTCAGGAGCTTTCCTTTCTTCTTGATGATGAGTTGCCTTTGACAAGTCTTCCAGGCTCATAATTTAGTTCTGAGATACGATCAGAGGGATTTGTGAAGTCTGACACTTCAGTATATTTGCAAGAACATACCAGGCCCAGAAATTTTTCAGAATATATTTCGTTTCAAGAACAGTTTAGGCCCATACAAAATCTGATACCTCAACCGAAAAAAACAACAAACCACCACCACCACCACAAAAAAACCCTTAAAACTCACACTAATAATTTTTGAACCTCAAAATCATAATTTTATCACAAAAAAATGCATGCAGTAACTCAATTACCTTTCTTGAAGGAAAATAACTGAAAGAAGAAACAAAGTTTCTTCATTATTTTAAGAGTTTTCCTCTTAAACCTCACAAACTGTTTCTGGGAAGTGACTCAGTATTTTCATATAAGCAACGGAGCAGGGCATGAATTTGATTTTGATTATTGGTAGGTTCTCTTCCCCTTCTCCCCCTGCCCCTCCAGCAGTGAGAGTATGAAAAAAGGTCAAGTAAATATGGAATTTCAGGCAACTCATTTTAAGTTTTAAAAGCAAGACACGGAAGCCAGCTTTGCAAAACACCAAGTCTATATTTACATCCACATGTAATAATATACTCAACTAAAGTGAAATACATCATAAATTAAATGAGTATTGTGTGCCTACTGCTTGACGACTTCCGGTTTCAACAATTAAAATAGAACAAAATGGAATGAAATAAATACATAAACAAACAAAACAGAAAAAAAAAAATCAACCAACAATTTGTACCTCTATATATGCACTGTTATTTCCAAAGAAACATACAAAACCAGTAGTATCCCAATAGTTAATACTGATGGGCAAAGTGTATTTGAAGTACAGGGCTGTGCTGCCATGAAATAGTCGTCACGTTCATTTTTCCATTCCAACCCCAAGATAAGTATAAAGAAAAAAATAAACCTTGAGAGAAACTGTACCAGTATGAAGGGAGATTAAAACCAAACAAGTCTTAGGTCTGTTTGTTGAAACATCTTAAAAACCAGCCCCATACATTTTAATCAGAGAACCCCGTAAGGTACACAGATGATAGTTACAGCATGCATTCTATAAGACTCATTGAAAGATCACGCAAAAAAATAGATTAACCATTTTCCAAGTGAATTCATCTTCAAAAAATAGGCTATAAAAGTGCAAAACTAGGAAAACAAAAATCTAGATTATGTACATATGGCTCAGCTTATGAACAGGAAAAAAGGTAAATAGTGTACAATTTCCTGATACACAGCACTTCATTACATCGCCAGTTTACAGAGACGTTAAAAAATAGGTCCCATATACAGGAACTAAGACATACAATTGGAACATCAAGTTGCATAATGAAAAAACAAGTTTCTAGGTTTTGCTATTTTATATTTGCTGTAAGAGGGAAGAGAGCAAAATGAACAGTGCAAAATTTTTCATTTTTTTGTTTTGTTTTACTAAAATATATGGAAGTCAAAGCCAGGTACAGAAGAAATTAACTCTTAACTACAGGCTTTATAAGAAGCGATTAGGAACACAAGTCAAAATATGCAACAATTCTGCTTTACTGGCTGGTAACTGGCCATCTTCCCTTTACAAAAATTAAACTGCATGTGCATTAGAAAAAACTCTTGTTGTCTTCACAAAAAAATAAAAGGAGATATTCTCCCATTTACAGGTTATTTCTCACTTTCTTTAAACACCCAGTAGATGCTAAAACTCGACATCAAGAAGCTTCCAAGCACAGTCAAGCAGGCTACACCACAGCCACATCCCTTTGAAGTCCATAGATCCCATATTCATATTGCAAGTCTGTCTGTTTGTGACTTTACAGTTTGAACAAAGGTGCAAAGTAGTTTTCCTCTAAATGTCACTGTATTGAGTTTAGTACAAAACTAAACATTTGAAACATTTAGATTAGTATCGTTTCTCATGCAAGTCCCTAAGTATTTTCTGCTGTAAAAGTTTGTGTGTTGGTAGAGATGTTTAAGAGGCTTCTCTGAAGAACAGCGACCAAAGCCGAGAGAAGAATCCAACCGCATTTCAGGAACGTCACACAAATCCAAATGTCAAGTATTGCCTCATCCTTGCATTTAAAAATATGCTGGAAACAACCCCAGGGAAACAGATCCCTCCAACACATTATGGTCCTAACATAGACAAGGCAGATCAGCATAATGTCAGCACCGTTGCTTTGATGTTCACAACATTTAGAAACCGGACAGTTTCAGACAATTTATGTGGAAGTTGGTTTAAAAAACTAACATAGTTCAACAGGAAAAAAAAAATGAGAAACTTTCACCTTTATGAAAAAGGAGCATTAAGCCAACAGGATTTCAACTTCAGTATTTACAGTTTACCTGAGGTGCAATGATTATATATTCTTTCAAAGAGAAACTCTTCAGCAGCGCTCAAGTATGTAAAAATATAATTCCTACCTAATATTTGGTCAATTAATTCTAATGAAAAATACTCAAAAGTCAATGCCAAGATATACATTCTCCACACACCTTCATAACTCAATTGTTTAGACTAGTTTTAATGGCTATTTGGTACAAATTGTTAACAGAACCAGTATTATAAACTGTAGTGTTTTCTATACACAGTACAATCACAGCTTAGTTCAGTAGCTTTCACCATGGATTTTTCCTCAAGGGATGAACTGCAGGTATAACTCCATAGAACATGCACTTGTGTCCTTAGACCTGGGGGAAAAAAAAAAACAATAAAAAAATTGTTTTATGGTATAACGCTAGGAAATAGTACAACATGTTTTTTTTGTTGTGAGGAATATCTTGGAAACACAAAGAGAATTTTTTCTCCACCCTTGCAAAATTGCATTTAGAAATTGATATTGCCATATAAGGTTTGTGTCTTTATTTGCCAAATAAAGGCTTGCAATCAAGTCTACTTTTCAAGATAATCATGCCCCAAGTAGAAATACAGGCAGGAGATTGAGTTAGCTTAAAAAAACCAGAATGGACAAAAACATGCTTAGTGGTGGGACAATAAAAGCAGTAAGATTAGAAAAATATTGAGAAATAAAGCAAAGTATCTTAAAAGCTGTCAACTAGACGTCACAGATAGCTCTGCTCCCCAGATATGTAAAATCTTTCCATAAAATAGTGTGTGCTGGCCCAGGTGCTATAGCATTCAAAACGCATCGCCTTAAATTTGAATGAGGAAAGTTATCTGTAGCTCTGTGTTTGAAAAAAGCAGAGACACATATTTCTTTATAGTCTTGGAGTACTTATCTCCTTAGCAGCTAGGAAGGTTGCAAACACAATGGGGTTATTAAGTTCTGAGATACAGCTACAGAACTGAAGAGATGAAGCCCGGGAATTCAGAACACCAGGGCAATTCTTTTCACTTGACCTGCTTCCCCAAGAGGCTACACCCATTCCTCAGTCAAACAAAGGAAAAACTATTTGGAATAACCTCTCTAGTACACAAAGATAAACTGTCAAGGAGCTATCAGGAAGCCCTTACACTTCTCAATGAAATAACCCACCAAAAAGAGTCTTCTTGTTTGAGGCAATTCTCACAATCTTCACAAGTTGTAAAATGAGTAATGTCTACATTTTCAGGAAGGACTAACCAAGATAACCTCTCCTAGGATTCACGAACTGTGATAACAGGCACTTCCTCTCATTTCTAGTTCTCCACATGATGTTCCTCCACCCCCAAACACCGACTTCAGAGGCAAGTCCTGCTGTTGAACACTTCTCACTGGAATTGTAATTAATATGCTTCTCTTGTTAGCCCTTCCATCGCTTTTAGCAAAGGAGCAGCTACGTACTTTTTAGGCAAGTCATTACTACGTTCCAAATAACTAATGCTGCTACACTGGTATTTGACTTCATAAGAGGGGGAGTTTGAATTTTCAGCTATTCTGGTTCAGACTTTCATAACCTCTCATCATTTTAAGCAGCAACCTTTGATGCTACGAGTACATAATGCAACTTGGAAGTAACAATTAGTTCAAAAGGTTTGTTTACCGTTTCTTGAAGTAAATGATTAAGTCTTCTTGTCACTTGGTCGAAAGTGTGCATTACCAATGAAACTTTCATAACTTCGCTTTTGTAGCACGCCGCTAGGTAAGTGTTGGTATGACACCGATCTCTTTCCTGACAAAAACATTAAAAATGAAAATTATTTCCTGCTATTCTAACTGGTCAGATATTCAATTGTGAGCAGGTCTACGTCAGCATCCAAAATCCCAGAATACCGCAGATGCTACCCACTAATCATCTGACAAGCAGGGCCCAAGATAATAGATATTCCTAGTCCTATTAAAAGATCATATGAAATTCAGTAGACGGAACAAATAAAAGGGGAATGAAAAGTATTGGTTTAGCAACTTTGCTCTAAGTTGTATACACATGATGTCCATCTCTCCAGATTTTGCTCATTATTTGCAAGAAATGACTTTGCCTAAATCATCACACAGCAGGCTTCATTTAAGAAGGCTCAAGTGCTGCAGTACATTTTATAGCATGCTGTCAACATTTCAATCAATCAAAAATTCAGTTTTCAATTGGAATATGAGTATTTGAGAGGAAATACAACATTATTGCCATCGTAGATTATAGGGCAATTGTGACACCTTAAAGAGTGTTAATATACATACACATTTACTTGAAGACCTTTGTTAAGCAATTTTCAGTCTAGTATACAGGTAATTTCATGTTTACTTGAGACTATTAATACAGATTTATATATGTGAAATCAATGCCTGTTCCCTATTAAGTCTTATTAGCTTAAGCAAGCAGTCAAAAACACTTCATAAAATTAAGGAAAAAAGTCAAGAATCATTACTCCCACCGGATACGAAAAACCCAACTGCCATCTATATTCCATGAAAGTTTTAAATGCAGCATTGAAAAAACCTAGCAAGCTTTAATTAAATTAAAATGGCAAAGCTAAATTAATATTTCAACAGAATCTATGAAGCCATTGGAGTGTGTCATGAGCAATTGTCTTTAATTTGCAGCCTCTGCCAGATCAATCAGCCAACAGGTTATCCTTGATAGCGTGTTGCCATTGCAAAGGCAACTAATTTGAAAATAACACAAACTGAGTGGTTTCAGAATGTTTCTGTCTCTTCGGGGCAACACAGGATGGCAGAGCTTACAAGCAATAACGGAAGGCATCATGCTTTAATCAAGTTTGCCAAGTGGAACATATTCTCATGACAACTTGATCCAGCATTTAACATGCGACATAACATGCTCATAGGACCTAAATAATGTTGCCACAAGGCACACAGGCCCTTACAAAAAGGTTTTGACATCATGTTTTATAATACCACCAGAGTTCAATAAACAGACTACAGAAACCTGCAGCTCCACACCTGCAGCGCTCTGCGTACGGTATCTCACCACATACATCTCTGAGCGGTTGCAAGTCTTAGACAAATAGTTCTACTTCCACTCTTTAACAAACAAAAAAAGAATTTGCAGAAGCTTTCGTCTTCATTGTCTCCACCCACGTTGAAACACTAATACCAAGACATTTGCCTGTCTGCTACCCTATACCCTCTCAAACAAGTATCGTAAGTTGGGTATTTCTAGGCAGAATGGTTGGAAAACCAGGAAATTAGCCCCCAGAACCTACATTTTATTGCACGGGGCTTTTATTGATGTTGCTAAGAAAACCCATAGAGGGGGGGGTCTTGTTTCACAAGTCTTTCCAATGTAGGTAACAGCCATAAAAAGTTGCTTTTCTTGCCCTGAGAGGGTACTGTGTGATGAACAATGAAATCTTTATTTCCATGACAACAATACTGTCAAATTAGTTGCAGTCATACTTTTGAGAGCTCTAAATAACAAGAAACAGCAGAAAGTTCTTGACTGCAGACTGTCTCCAGGCTTGTACCAAAGAAGGGGGAAGAAAAGCCTACCACAGAGATCTTCCTGGCAGACTGGTGGAGCTTTCAAAAGAACAAGGTGGATTCCAATGAAGTCATTGTTTTAAAATAGTGTTGCATCAACTCCTACTTCAACAGGCCAACCTCACTGACATCGCTGGTGAAATAAGAGAATTTCCCTATCCCCAAAGTACAGCGGTGCTGGAAAGGAGTGAGACACTGCCCACCATCTAGTCCCTGGGGTACAGACTACTCTGCTAGCCAGTTGAAGCCACAAGACTTGTAACTTTCCCTTCCTGTTTTCATGAAAATTAATAGGAATTCATACAATGGATAAAGAGCATTCCCTCAAAATCCTGAATGTTCTCTCTACTTAACAGATAGCAAAGTCATGAAACTCAAGTCCTCGGTCAGTGCAAATTAACACAGTTTAAGTCTCCACCCAATGTTGAGGTCACATGTTAAGTTTTCAGCTGCTATCCACCATTAATTAAAAAAACAACAGAAAAAAAAGTCTTGCAAAGAGCTGTAGATTCGACAACTGCATGAATTACTTCTGTGCTCAGAAGAAAAAAAAAAGACCAACCTGTCTTTCATTCTCTCAGATCACTGGGAATCAGAAAGACAGTGACATTTGTCCTCCTGCCTATCCTTCTGCATTCTAGGCACAACCTCGTGCCCATTTTACATTCCTTGTAGCAATTCAGGGTACAGAGACAAGGCTCTTCATGAAACTAGGAATTAACTCCATTTCACAATCACTTCAGTGAGTCAACTGTGATGCCGACTTTTCCTTTATCCACTCCCTACCCAGACTGGAAATAGAACTGTAACCTTCCTTCATCCTTCCATAACCCAGTAAGCCTGAATATTCATGAAGTCCACAATCTTAAAACAAGCAAACAAGCACCAGAACGGTGTTAGTGAACACATTTTTTGCCACCTAACTAGATGCAGATTCAGCATTTTGCAGTTTGTTCTGACCTAAGGTAACATAGTCCTGCTTGTTACTACCCTAGACTACTTCAGAAGAATAATCTTACTGCTTCCAGAGAATGGGAGTATTCACAGAGTTTAAGAATTTAGCAGAGACTTTAAGACTACACAGGACATACATTATTCATTTTTATAATAGGATTCATTCCAAAATTCAAAGACCTATATTTATAGCTGAGTCCATACTGACCTCAGATCACAGCCATAAATACCATCTCCTACAAATAGGCAACTGCTTAAAAAATCACCCAGCACCTTTTAATCCCAGCCTCCTGCTAAGTTTTGAAAATGTTGACTAAGGACAACACATGAAAAGCATGCCTTTCATAAAAGTACCAAAATTTCCCCAAATGCATCAAAAAACCATCTCTTTGCTGGGCCCAGAATGTTTCACAAAGCATTACTACTCAGTGCAATTAGACACCATAATTAGAATAGCAGAAATAGGTTGTCTTGATTTAACACAGTATTCTGTTGCTACTGAACATTATAAAAACCCCATTGAAGAACAGAGGCATAAGATTCAAATCACAATTTTATGATTTGTACTACATCCTTTTCTGCAATTCAAAAGAACAATTGTCCATAACAGCGTTTTTGGTTGTTTTTTGTAGTAAGAGGTTTTATTAATATTCCAGATGGTCCAAGACTTCTTGGATATTAAGGAAAGAGCTTCACTCCATATCCTGGATTAGTTTGCCTGTCTGGAGTGCTCTGATGAGCAAACAGGTTTGCTATCAGAGACCCATGACAGGGGAGGAGGAAACCTGAGGAACCTGTTCAAAATTCAGACCCTTCCACACCTAATTCCTCAAAACAAGAATTTGCTAAACCTGGATTTTAAATTTAAAAATCCAAGCATTGCCTGGACTTGGTCAACCACCAAGTACAGCTTTGTTCTCCCCGTTTCAAGGTGGGCACACTCTTACTGATATTTCATTCACTTTCCTTTGTAATAGCGTAAGACATTTGACTGGGAAGGGGATACGGTACCTTCTACTGCAGAGCTGGTTACTTGGCCATTGCTAGATCCAGAGCAACTGTAAAGTGATCCAGAGCCATACGGCTCGTAAGGTTTGAGAACAGTCAGTACATTAGGAGGATCAACATCATCTGAATTCAGAAGCCCTTGTTTGGTTGGCAAAACAGAGGATGCAGGTTTGGTGCGAGAACATTCCTGAGGTAGCAGATTTGCATATCTGTTTGCGACACGAAATCTGCTCGTTTCGTATCTTCTGTAATTAGCCACTGGAGAGTCAATATGGTCAACAGCTAACAGATTAGGTTTCATTCGCTTAGAAGACGTTTCACCATAGTCTAGATTTACATTGCTCACAGATTTACTACAAAGATAGTCTCTTCCTGCATGACAAGACCAGGCAGACTCATTTAGGTGAGAGTCGAGAGTCCCATTCATGCTGCTGCTTACTAGACCAGATTGAGACACTGGGACACTTGGGGTTTTTACTTTGGATTCAGATGATCTTTTTACTCTGTCCAATACTGGAGACACCCTGGAACTGGAGTGCATTTCTTGCTGAGGTTGTCTATAGTTATTCGCTTGAGCTGCAATATTACTTTGCTGTTTATGAAATTTGAGGTTACTTGGGGCTGTGCTGCTCGAGTCAGTCGCTGAAAAGAGAGGGACTTTGTTCTGAGGGGGGTGACATTGTTTAGCTTTCCCCGCTTGCGATGGTTTTTGCTGTGTAGATGGGGAAGTCTTACTTTTCTTAGGATTAAAAGACAGAGGGAGCACATCTTTACCAAGCAGAGCTGGTGGGCACCCAGTGCGTCTGGCTTTAGCTTGAGCCTTATTTCTACAGCCATTTTTGTTAATGGTGTCAGGATTGTATTTGTGCATCAGCCTCTGGTGCATCATTAGGACTTCTGGGTAAAATGTTCTGTAAGTACAAAATGGACAGGTGATGGGTGCTAGCAGCCCTTTAGTTGCAATCACTGAACATTCTTGTGAATTCCCAACAGATAAGTTCAAGGGCTTTTCTTCAGAGTCCACCATAAGTTTGCGTTTGTAGTTTCCAGTGCACTCTCGCACGTCATTCACAATTTTTCCGTTTTTTAAAGCACAAACATACTGGACGTCATCTCCCTCTGATGTCACAGAAGTCTGCCTCTCTCTCTTACGAGGAACACTGGACTGAGGAGCTTCCTTTGTTTCCTTCTCAGCCTTTAGCTTTTCCAGGTAAGGAGCAGACACATTCTCATGGATTGGATTTGAATTGTTACAAATGGAACTTTTGTTCGATTCCCTAGAATTATTTTTCATTTTTAAAGGGACTGTGCTGCCTACTGCATTGCTCAAGGACAGAACTTCCTTTTGCTGCTTCGCAGGTGTGCAGCCCCCAGCATCTTTGGCACAATCGAAAAGCCTCTTTGAATTTTTGGTTTCTTGAGCACCATCAGAAGCCAGCAAGAGCTCCGTCTCCTGACTCTGTAATGAAACTTTGCTGTCACTTTTCATATCTGCGGCGCTATCAGCTTGCTTGTCCTTGTGATGTCTCTCTAAATGATACCTCAATGAAGTTTTCTGTGCTGCTGCATACTCACAGAATTCACATTTGTACGGTTTTTCACCTGAAACATAGTTTTTATCAGTAAATAACTTTGATACAGTTTGATTTGAAGTCTTGAATACAATTAAAGACGAGGGAATAATGGAGACTGCAAAACAGTGAAACAGATTTCTCCTTCTCCTTCCACATACTTATAATACCCAAACTCATCTAAATCATTTAAACAACTGTATCTTATTGCTTTTACTAACTACAGTGACATCTTCTGGCTACGAAGAAGATATTTTTCTGTACTCTAGCTATGTAAGAAGATGGTAGCAGACAATATGTTTGGCAGAGATAAGCGAGGAGTATAACTGTGGGTCAACTCCAACAATTTGTAGCCCGTGATGGTACCACAAGTATCCTATTCGACTACACAAATGTTACAGTTCAGCTATAAATAGAGATGGTTCAAAAGAAACAAGGACATAAATTAACAGAAGTAGGAAGAGTTTGCCTGGCTATAGAAAACAAGAAGTTGAACTGAAAAATAGACACAGCTATTTCCCCAGGTAGCAGCAACTGCCAGACAATCAACTTAGTACTTGGGAAATAGGTTGTTTTTTTAATTAAAAAAAACCCTGAACTTTCTGATGGACTGCTAAAAGCAGGAAAAAAAGTTCTAAAATAAGTGTTTTTAACAGTACTTAAAGTAATGAGCCCTATTCCAAAAGATTTACACTTGTTAAATAATTCTTTCCATGAAATTTCCATTGGAATTAATTTCTTTTTAGCATTAGAGGAAACTTTGTTCTTACTATCTACAATTTTGAGGACAACTTCTGTTTTCCTTAAGCAAAACCAAACTTCCAACTGGATTCAGCAGACTTCCTTCCCCTCCCACAAAAGTGAAGCCCATTTACCTGTATGAGTTCTGAGATGAATATTGAGGTAATAATTTGAGCGAAAATACTTTCCACAATAGCTGCATTCTCTGGAGGCTCCAAGGTTTTTAACTTTTGCTCTTTCCAAACTGTCTTCGTTTTTATCTTTGGGAGAAAATATAGCTATATTACAAAGAGCAAATGCAAATCTGGAGTCTCGTTTAAAACTGTAACTATTTTAACTGCTCTTTTTAAACAAAAACACAAAATAGTGAACTGTTGTCATCTCCCACAGCCTACAAGCATCTTTTGTTCTATCCTGCTGCACACTCAGCAATCAAAGGGAGAAAGAGTTTAAAAGGTTCCCATCTGTGTCAAGTAACACTGTGGTTAGCGACTGTAACAAAGAAGCCCCACAAAACAAACAAGGTGCAAAATTAGGTCTCAAAGAACAATTTAAAAAAATAATAATCATCATCTTTACTGGCCTACAGGAACTTGATGGAGAATGGCCCACCTCAAAAATTCACAGAGGTTATAAACTGTATTCTTTTACTAAAGGGAGTACTTGAATTATTGTGAGCCTGAGGATTCAGACTGTAAACCTGCTCTGCACACCACGGCAAAACACAGAAAGATGTTAAGGAGGAGGAAGGCAAGCAGAAAGAGGGATTTCCCTGTTCGTTTTAATAATATTTTTGTTTCTGCGCTAATCAATGGAGCATCATGCCTGTAAAACAACATCCTTAGATCCGATTAGTAATCTTCCATCACTGGAAGCATTAATGCTTAAGCTTTGACAAATATGGGAGTAGGAAAGTTGCTAATTCTGTGAAACTTGTATTCAAGGAACCAATCCACAGCTAAAAAACTGGTTCCACTCAAGTGTAAGCAGCAGCAGTCACCACTGGAGGGCGGCAAGTACAGCGTTATGTCTAACCAGAAAGGGGAGAAAGCTTACACACAATACACCATTCAAATCAACAGGATTTCTCTGGCAGGTTGAATTGAAAAAAACATCAAGACAACCTCAGCAAAATATCCAGGTCAAGGCTGACTAGAAAGCTGCAGTGGGAAGAGAGGAGGAGACGTTTTGCTTGACTAAGACATTAGATACATAATAGCTTAAAACATTTCTCTGAAGTTGCTCCGTGTTAGGGAGCTCCTATACTGGAAATGCCAAGTATGGCTGAAGTATGGCTAAGACAAGCCACGGCTGTTTTAAACAAACAGATAATGTCTCCACATGCATGACTCAGCATCTCACAATGAAAGCTCTTGTAGTTCAGGATAAGACACTGAGAAACAAAACAAGCAAGTTAACATTAGGTAATAATTCAATTCCTTTGTTACTGGAGGCAAAATAAAGGGCTGCACATTACCAGAAATGGAAAAGTCAGGCGTGTGTGCCAGGACATTCTGTACGTTGTGTCTTTTCTTGAGATTATGCAAGTGTCTGTTCTTTAAATGCAGACTCCAAGCATATCCCAACACAAGGGTGCTAGATAAGCTAGAACACTTCTCGCTATCCCTTTTTGTCCCCAGACGTGCAATCTTTGGCAATTATGGAATCATTCAGTATCGACTTGTTTTTCTAAAACACTGTGAGATGCAGAATTCATCGTGGGTAACAGAGATTGAGCCCATCTACTCTGTTAAAGGGAAGTGCTAGCAACCCTTCGAGGAAGGGGAGTTAAATGATACGCCTTTCTTACATATATGATGCCTACATAGTAATAGCCTGCACGCATGTCTTTATACAACTCATTTAAAACTGCTGTCTTTGACATTTAGGCTTTCAAGTTACATACTGTTCTAGAGAAACATAGAACCTGCAGTTTGGTAAAAAGTTTGGAATTATTCTCTATTTATCAGGGTCTTAACTGTATTGAGCACTGGACATTTCCTGCCCTTTCTCACCAGATGCAAGGGGGGAACTAAATGAAACTGCAATGACTTCTTCAGAAATACTATTTATAAAAATACATGCCGGACAAGAAGGGATCATATGCAACACTCAAAAGCATCCAGTAAAAAATCTTCCTAAAAATACTTGCTTTTCTGCAGGGAGGGAGTGTGCAAGTAAACAGAGACTTTTCCTAGATTGATTGTTATCAAAAGTATTTCAAGGATTCCGGTAACCCAAATCGTAACTGCAAGAAGGCCCAACACAACTTCAAAGGTCTCAAAATGGCAGTGTCGGAACCTTTCCTTCTCTCTCATCTTTTCTCTTTTCCCCTTCCCCTACCACAACACTTCGTATCTCTCGTCAAGTTTTGAAAAGATACCAGAGAAAGGCAAGATGCGCTTGTTAGCTCTAAAGCGTTCCTAAACCATATTGTAACAGCTATTTCAAACGTATGTGCTCAAAATGCTACTCACCTACTAAATGAAGCGTTTCCGGAAGCCCATCCTCAGATCCATCTTCAGAGCCTCCTTCTATTCGTTCTCCTGCTCCGTTTTCATCCAGACTCACAATTATATCAGCACAGTAAGTCCTCGAAGCAGCTGAAGTCTCTCCATCAGTCCGCCTGTCCCTCTTATGCACTCTGGAATGAAGGACTAGCTGGTGGTATGTTCTGAAGGCTTTGCCACACTCTGAACAGTGTGTTGGTTTCTCTTTGTTCTGGGACAGTTTAGAATCCATCTCCATAGAAGGCACTTCACCACCGGGATGTTTCAATTTGTCTTGGGATAAGTTACCATTCCCTGCATAACTGCTGTTTTTATTTACTTTTGACTTCCCCGCAGTTTCAGTCTGGCTACCTTTATTTGCATTCCAAATTTCACCGAGTTCTTCTTTATCAGAAGATGAATCATCATTGTCTGTACTTCCTTCTTGCCCCGGTTCTTTAATTTGGCCATGGCCAACTGCAATTTTACCTTTGGTAGCCAGCTGCCATGCTTGATATGTGTTGAAAGGGTCTAGTTCAGCTATCCATTTCACAGGTTTTCGCGATTTGTCGTTTTCTGGAGCCAAGTTTGGTCTTAAGTTCAAGAATCGAAGAAACTCCTCTTTTTGAGATGTTTCTTCTGCATTAGGTTCACCAGTCACTTGGGGGCTTTCACCACTGGGTACTGATTCTTTGGTGTGCACTTTACTGTGCTCAATTAGAGTCTCTTTATTGAGAAATAGGAAACCACAAACCATACAAATTCTGTAAGGTGACGTTACATTTTCAGTTACATGCTCCTGCACCACCTCATTTATTGTTATGGGGCTTTCAGAACCTTGTTGGTGCTTGTTTCTAGAACCAGGCTTTCCAGTATGCGTTCTCATGTGATTTTTGAGGAACCATGGCTCTTTAAATCTTCTTCCACATACATTACACCAATATGTGAAAGAATCTTTATGCTTTTTCATGTGTGCCTCAACATCAAAAGCCTCACCAAACGTCTGTCCGCAAACTTCACAACTAAGTTCTTCACTGTCCTTTTCATTGTTTTGTGAAGGCAAGTTTGTTCTTACTTGACATTTATCTAAATGACTAAGATACTCTGCTTCAACACGCAGGACAGCTGGTTCACAAAGAGTGGGCCTATGTTGCGTTAAAACATGCTTACCAAGTTCTTCAGGATGTTTAAAAGTCTCATCACAAAACATGCAGTCCAGAGGCATGCATCCCTCAGCTTGCATGAGGAACTTCTCTTGCAAACTTTTGTAAGAAATGGTGTTTGTTCCTTTTATTGTCATTGAGGCATCGTTACTCTCCATCTGTGCACCAACAGTACTGGCTATTCCATCCGGTCCATCCATGTATGCCAAGAGAGGCTGAGTTGGCATGTTTCCTATGTTCTGTTCCCTATTCCGTGTTTCAATGTAAGGTTTCGCTTCTTTGGGGATGCTCACTGCTCACAATAAGGACACTTATAAAGTTCTCCAACATGTGCTTACAAGTCTGCTAAGCTAAAAAAGCCTCTGCCAGGAAAAGATTTTCTTCGCAAGCAAAAAAATTATTTCTTTTTCATTTTTATCTGTGTTCACACATCACTGCAAGTGTATCCACCAGCTCTCTCAGTGATGGAATGAGGGGGCTTTTTGAACTATTTCTTCTGGGGTTTTTTTCAAGTCTGTAGAAACAGTCAGTTGCACTTAGTTTTTTTGTACAAACATTTCAAATAGTTGCACTGGGCAAGATACACTCAAGGACAACAAGTTCAGTGCCACAGAGAACTCCAGCACCTGGAAAAGAGAGAAAATAAGTCTGTCAGACTTTTCAGATTAAAAGGATTGTCTCCCAAATAATGAAAACATTAGGGCTAAAGAACTATCAAATGAATGTTTTTGAACACATAAGTCATACTTTTCATAAATAGTCCATGAGGGACAGCTAGAAGGCACTCTGGTCACTTTTCTACCTAGTCGAACTAGGATGGTCTTGAACATCCCTATATTCTATTAGCTGGGCTTCTGTATTAAAATTGCTTTATGAAAGCAATACTTTATCTATTATCTATTCTAATCCTACTTTGGTATCCAGTTACATAAAGCTGCTGAAATCATATTGCAATACATAAATTACTGAATTCATCACAAGTAAATGCGGCAAAACAAAGTCACTTCTCCTCAAACCCATGAAACCAGTGGTTAGAGACACTGCGAAACTTTACTTGTTTGTTCTCTAAAGGCTGCTGAGCAAAAAGCTGTTGTTTTTTTTCTTCAAGACTAGACAGTTTGGAATCAGCTTTGGTAGTCTGGTACACAGTGTCAGTACAAATCTTTGCATTAAAAACTATTCACTAATACCACTACTCAAAGCTTTTATTATCACCCACAGATTTACAATTTCATGGCAATTTCAAGCTGGTCCAATTAGATCATCCCAAAGTTTGAAATAAACTAATGATGCCATTCCTTGAGCAGTAGTTTAATATTTTTGAATCATGTAAGAGGCCAACTATTATATTTAAAAAGGAAATTCTTCTAACTTCAAATTGCATGCAACAAAAAATATGCTTTATTGATTATACTCAAATGGGAAGTTTTAAGATTCTGCATGATCAAAAAGAGTTATAATATAGTTAATCAAAACTTCAATTTACATCTCCAAGTCTGTAAGTTATAATGTCTGCTAGCAGCAATTAACGGCCACAATGCTTTGGGCTGGCAAATTACAGTACTGCCGAGTTCAGGGCTCTGCTTGATCAAATCTTTGGATAAAGGAAAAGTCTACCAAACTCACACAAGGCCATACAAATTGAAGAGGAATCATCTGAGAGTAGGCACATTTCCAAATACAGGAATATCTAATGAAAAGAATGCATTCAAAATTTGACTCAAACTTCTGCAAATTATTCCCTAAGAGACAGACAGCCAGTGACTGTCATTACTCGAATTAATATGCCTCAAAACACAATATGCTTTATAGCTCTTATAGCTGAAGACAGTATGGGCAAAATAGGGTTTTTAAAATTCATCTCAACTTCCACCTCTGCCTTGCTTTTATTTGGAAGAAAAAAACAGCGAAACAGTTCGGAAACATGTCACTTCTTTTCAGTCAAAGAAAACGTAGTGATTCAAACACAACCCTGTAAGAGTTCAGGCTACACAGATTTCCACAAGTGGCTGTAGCAGCTGAAGATGTGGCCATCTGTGCATCTGAGGCTACCTTTTCTGATCAGCAGTTTTAGTTGGACTGAAAAAGGAGGTCTTAGGTCATTAAATCTTAAACCATTTCAGTAGAAATCGGCCACCAGAACTTGAACTGTTTATACAGCTCAGTGACCCAAACATATTTGCAGGTAACACTCCTGTAAGGCCACCTGCTGGCAGGACCAGTATGTTCAACAGCCTCGGGAGATTAATGGGACAGGACCTTTAACCAGCTGAAGTGAAAAGGCAACTATCTATAGACCCAAGGTTTGATAGAAGCCTTCAACTGCACTGGATACCTTTTACCTACCACGGAACAGTCAAGTCCAGGCAAGGTAATCACCTGGGATAGTTAACATGACAACATATTGCTAGGAGTCATAGATACAACACCTTGAACACTTATCCATCACATGCATTACAGCCTTGTCCTGAGACTACTCTTTGGTTCTGATTTCGAAAGTTAGCAGCTCCTTTTCCACTATTATGCAGATAAGAAGATCTTGGAGACTAATGAAGATGGCAGGGGGCGGGGGAGAAGGAAGAAGGGAAAGCAGCCACCAGAATACCAATACAGAATAAAATTATTGTTGCTAGTTATTGATCTTCCAGTTTATCTGTATCTCCAGAGCTTAGCATCTTCATTGTCCAGTCCTCTAATCCAGGTCTGCACAATGATCAGAAGTTTCTAGCTTTTTTTAAACCAAATTTCTTTGAGGCCTGAGTCAAAGACTCATCATATGCCAAGTTAAACGCAAAGAGAGGGATCTTGGGTAGGGCAGAGAACATAAGAGGGAACAAGAGGGAACATCGGCTGCCAGGTTGATGGCGACAGAATCTGTATTTTCTGCAGCCAAAGTCTTTTCTAACCACACCTTTTATGCCCACTTTCACTTTTATCACTGCCATGATGAGCATTTCCTCTCTGCAGAATGACTCAAAAATCTTTTGTAATAGGCAGGTCCAGTGTATGGGAGCACACTTGGGAATTGCTTCCATTGCAGCCTTTGCTTTTGCCTTTCTGCCTTCTGCTCACCCACTATAGGCAGGTGAAGAAGCTATAACAAAAGTTTGAAGCTGAAGTATTCAAAAGGCTTCCCCTTTTGTAAAACATAAAGGAAAAAGATATCAAAGGGTGCTGGTTAGCATGTTTTACTTCATGTTTCAACTTGCAGTTTCGTTCTATTTCTACTGTAGTTTTAAGAGGTATTTTTTACACAACAGGAAAACATGCTGCAGCAAAGCTCATGTGCACAAATGGCGACTATCTGCCTGAAAATACTTTATCTGCAGACCAAAAATGAACATCAATTTTGAAAAACTCCTGAACACCTACAATGAATATCCAGGCAAGATTAAAAAACAAATTAACAAACTTAAGAGTTTAACATGTTCCCTTTCAGAGCCACAGGTAACCACCCTACAGTTAACAGGTATCAGAATCACAATACAAAAAGGCCAGAGACATTTTGGGAGTATAAAATCAGACCCAAACACCAGTGCCTAAAGTCCCCCTGAGATTTGTCATCAACGATTTCCTTGCTAGGGTCTTCAAATACAGAAGCAGCCGATTATGCTTTATTACGTCCCCTACTTTGTGGCATCACAACATATACATGATAAAGCAACAAGAAACGAGTAACTGCAGAGAGAAAAACAGATGACAACCACCAGAAATCCACACTCAATCCCTTATCCTCCACAGCATTCTGGGATGAGATGAAGGTAGAAGAGACATCCCTGTAACACAGACCACCACACGTGGTTCTAACTCAAACCTAACCTAGAATAATACAAACCTTCGGTAAAATACACGTTTCAAGATTTATTAGAATTTGAGGGACAGTCATAGATCAGACGTAGGGAAGGCCCTAGGTTGGTCACTGATGTGTGAAAAATCCACCTCAATCAATCAAGAACATTTTCTCTGCTAAGCCCTGTGATAATGGGTCTGTTTCAATCTCCTCTCAGCTGTCTAGAAAGCTAAACCTGTCCTCACAATTGCACATATAAATGCAGAGCATCTAACACATGGATCACAAGAGGAGTTTAACAGGAGCTTGGATCCAAATTTTATTGGGCATCAATAGGTTTGAACAAGCCCTTTAGAGACTTCTTCCATGGCTCTTCAAAGCACTTTACATACCTCCACCAGCCTGTGCTAGGTGCTGAATGCTTTTTAAGCTTTCCCTGTTTTTAATAGGAGGCTATGAAAACTTTTGAAGAACGGGCTGCAGCTCATCCTCTAGGCAGCATTGCAAAGCAGAGCAAGATATTCCTGTTTTAGGAATCTGAAATGCCTATTTGCAGTTCCGACAACTGTTGCTCTTGAATATACCATCACACACAGGAGATAGCACCTATAGACTGAACACAAAATGCAAGCAGCATTTCTGAAGAAAAAGGCAGATGCAACTGGACAGAATCATATTTACACTGAGAAGACAAAAGCTACAGCCACTCGAGTGCGAAGGTGAACGAGAGAGCTCTAGTCTTATTTTTGTATCTGGTGATCACACACTCACTCTGATTAGATATATGGGTTTTAAAAGTCAGCATGATTTTGTGCTCCGTTTAGACAAGTGAACACATGCTAAACTGCCAACCAAATATCTACACTAGGATTTTATATCCATTATGAACAAAACCTCTCCTCCTAGCAAAGGTAGTATTACACTTTGGATTTGAGGACTAAAAATGCTGATTAATTACATTCCTGTTATTTAAAACTCTGCAGAGGCTGCAGAAAACTGCCAAGAGTGGCCCTAATTCTGTACTATTGCTTCCTTGGGAAAGCGAACAACCTGCAGTTTTGACGAGCACGGTAGCTATCTGTGGGTGAAGATCTGCATATTAGCTCAATAAAAAAATATAGTACCTGAGGTTTCTTCTGTTGTCTTTCACTTTCAGAAGACAAAAGAACAGTCACGACACATCAGTATCAGTCAGAGTTACTGAGCAAAGGAACTGAACAAAACAGGAAATCCTTTCTTCCAATAGCTGAAAAGCAATAAATTTGCTATAGATTAACTCAAGGTTGAAAATAAAGAATGACTATCCCTCCTCACAACAAAAATTGACTCAAGAAATCTTGACTTCTGACTCCCCTATCCATTTGTTAATGTCAACTTGCATCTCACACCAGAGTCCAGGGCCCACATGTTCCAGAAGCTGCTGCAACTGCCTTGAGGTGACTGAGCAGGTCAGGAGGAATCTGCCTTGCTCAGGACACCTGGACATTGCCTGGAGAGGTACTGGCCAGAAGTGGCAAATTCTTCCCAACTGCAGAGAGCCATCTATTGTACTTTACTCTTCCAACAATTTAGAGCCTGAGCATTGAGCAAACTTTTAGTTCACAACTGAGTCATAGTTGGCTGTATGGCCTTTAGTCAAAGATTTCAGCAGGTTTGCAGTGATACCCACTATATTTACAAACACCACAAAATGAAGATTGAACTGGACAGATGAGAACGTCTTGTTTTCATTGCATTTGCCACACAACCTAAGAACCACACCAAAAAGCTGCTGCGTATAAATGGATTATTAAAGCAGAGAAAACTTTAATTAAGTGCCTGTAGAGAAGTTTAATTTATTTTTATTAAATTACACAACCAAAGACTACATATTACAGTCTCAAAGATTTCTTTGGGAAATGACCTATCACTAGTAATTTTATTGCATTTCTACTTCCTGTATTTCAAAATTTCCGTGAATACGTAATAAAAACACTAGACACACCTTTCAGAGAACAGCGAAGTCTGGCTACTGAATTTCCCATTTCTAACACTACAGAGCACTGAGAGTAAAAGTTGCGTAGCTAGGATCAGGAAAAACTACTATGCCTTGCTAATTTTGTGCTAGCAAGGCTATTGTTGAACTGTAGAAAGCGAGCTAGAACAATTACAGAAGTTAACCGAGTTGCTGCAACAGTTTCTCAAAAACAGAAGTGAAAAAACTAGAAGCGTTACAACTGCACATTATGATACCTAGTTACTGCTCTGTATACTAGAAGATAGGCACTCAGACATAACTACCTCAACCATTAGAAGATCCTTAAATTTAAGGCCAGTAGCAAAGCAACCACTGTTTAACAGATGACCACAAGGTTTCAAGTCCTACATAGTCCAGCGCCAGCAAAGAACAAGAGCATCACGTTCAAAAATCCACCAGAGAGGCAGCTGCTGCAGATTAACTATCTTAATTTTTACTGTGTCTATTTGGTTTGAGAAACTTTCATGTAACTCTCAATTCCACTTTAAGGAAAAGAAAAAAAAAAAAGAGTCTTCAGTTTTCACTCATGTTTCAAGAAGTTTCAGGATACAAAGAGTCACTTTACATAAAACATTCTTTTCCCTTGGGATGTTTATAGCTCAGAACAGGTTGTTGCTCTTGGGCACTGCTAATGAAATAGATTTTATACTGCTGGTTGCTTATTCGAAGTCACAAGATATTTAAACATTTTTTTATTTCTAGAAGTTTTGTTTTTCATATTTAGAGGTTTTGCTTTTTTTCCAGAAGAGTTGTTCCAGTTCTAATGAACATAAATAAAATGAAACAGTTAACATCACTTTTTCCTTGTTGAGGCCACCAATAAAAACTACCTTACAGATATTATCTATTTTGTTAGGGCACATTTATATTCAGGTATAATACTGATCATAGGCAGAGAAGCTCATGCATAAATAAATACAACTTCAAATTCTCAAATAAAAGTCTAAGCTAAGGCTGAACTTAGCTTATTTAGAGCATCTCCTTTTCACATACATATGCATCACTGCATAAAGTTCAGCCAGTTGCACCACACCTAGTACACACACAGGATATTAAGCAGAAATACCACCCCAAAGTAGTTGCTAACAATGTTCAAGAGCTCCAAGCTTTGGAGATAGCACCTACAGTGTCCTAGGTTGTGTGTGTGGTGTTCACAGAACCCCTCAGTGACAATGGCTCCATTGTATGAGCAGCACTGGTCTGTTCTTGCCTTCACAGGCTCCTGTGATAAGTCAGAAAGTGAAGCGAAGGGCTATTGTGAGATTCTAATTTACCAATTGCTCCAAAACATTAGTCAGATTTCCAGACATCCACAGCATGAAATTTCAAGTTTGTTTCTACAGGAATTGGGGGTTTTATAGCAACCACATAACTTCCTTTCTGCATTTAAGAAGAAACGTGCACATGCCACACCTCACGCAACAAGGTGTTTTCCTTTATGAGACAGAAATATCCTTCCAACCCCAATCCAAGGGAACGATAGTCCCTAAATCTAGGAAAGGCATACCATTTCCTGCATAGACTGTGACCTCATTTCTGAAGGAGTACAACTGTCCATCTGCCTGTGCCTGGGAAGCTATAAAAGTCAGCACAGATAAAACATGATTTTGCAGACTAGCCAAAGAGTCAGCCTTTCTTCATAACCCTGCGTGAAGCCAATAACTTACTCTTCATTACTGTGTGTTCTATTGCTTTCTAGGGAAGGGAAGAGCTACTCCCTTCTATCTTTCAACAGTATATCATTTTAACACAACTTCCCAGTCTATTTCTTTGTTAATGGAGGAGCACGTGAGCGCACCTAACATCATTTCTCATCCACACACCAGTTTTTAGACCAAGCGTTCAAGTACAAAAACGTTTTTAAATAGTTTGTTAACAGTTCGGCCTGATGGAGAACTAACATGAGTACACTTAAAGGAAATGGAGATTTAGTGGGAGGAAGGGGAGGAAGAGAGTTGTTTGTTTCAGTTGCAGGAAAGATCAAAACGAAGACGGTTCAGGTTGAAAAGAGAACATAAAAGATGACCCCAAATTGGAATTTCCACTCCCTAAATCTGCAAACTTAAGTCCCCTTGTTAGTCTTCATCCTTCAGGCTTGAAGTTTTCAAAGTTATCCCAAACTTAAACTCTTAGGAGGGGTTTTCATGGCTTATCTTTTTATCCTCTCTCTAAGAAAGAGGCTATTCTGTTTTCCTCAGCTACAGTCCCTTGTAACAACACTACAGAGCTTTCCAACACAGTGATCTTAAGACAATTCATAAAAACAGAACTGAAGAAACAGACGCATACACTAAAATACAAGAAATTATGCAGGTAATTCTCCACAAATGCTTCAGATTGTGTCGAAAGCTCATTTGTAGTCAGATAGACCAGACATACATACAAGTCATTTTCCCCTTGAAGTCTAACAAACAGGATTTTAATCACCAGTGGAAAATAACTAGTAGTTAATAATGAACAATATTAGGAAAACTCCCTCCCCCCATTTCAGACATCTATACTAATAGAAACAAAGGATATCCTTTCTCTAAAAAACCTTTTCCTGTGGAGTCCCTTTTTCTTTAAGGCTATATGTCTAACAGTGTTTTGGCAGAGGACGGATGAGCTGAATGTGTCTCCTCAGTGAACTGAATGCCTCTTCTATCAAAAGATGTAATTATTCCTTTTAAAGCAGAGAACATATAAGCTTGCATCATTTTGCACATGTTTTTCCTCCACTGAGCAAGAGCAAATATAAAAGAGACTAATTCTTGGCATTAGAGGAGGAAGTGCTACAAATAAGTATTGACTTTTAAAGTTCACAATTGCTCTAACAGCCAGATTTTTCCCCCCCCTTTTCTCCCCCTCTGATGAGGAGAGAATTTCTCAGGAACCACAAAAACAAAGCATACTTTAGACAACACGAAGCGGTCAGTACCTGCTGTAGAAAGGCTGAAAGACACAAAAGCAATCCTGTTTTAAATAAGTCTGGGACACATTTCACCACTGCTATGAGATGATGCAACTTCATTAAATCAAGAAGTTACATGCACTTAAACTGGCAGTGACCCCTCACCTTACAAAACAGTTTATTGTTCTCTCCACAGCAGGTAAAGACTCTCTCGGTGGAGTGAGTGATACGTTTTTATTGTTGAGTCAGTCTCACCTTACCAGACTGACTTATAGGTTTAGTCTTGGTTTTAATATGAAGGAAAGTTTTTTCAGAGACCTTAAAAGCAAATCTGACTTTTTAACTTCTTGGCAGAAGGATGTTAGGTCTCTCCAGCAGCCACAACTACAAAGACGTGGTAAATTCAGAGTTTACCAAATTAGACTTAATTCCTTATTACTCGAGATCCAGGAGTTCCTTTGTAGCAATTATAAGCAAGTTGCATCCCTTTGGGCAGCACAGGTGAAATAACAGGAAAAGAGATTCTTCTACTATTCCTGAATTTGAGAGTAGTCGTCACTTCCAGAGAGTTCACTTTAAGGTCATTAATCTTCCCCTAGTGCTCTCACCTGATTTCAACTCTGAATCTAACTTATCCAACACAGCTCAAACCCCTGTACCTTGGAAGAAAAAGCAGCAACAGCTTAGCCCCTCCCCTCCGCAGAGCACTTTGAAGTTGTTACTTTCAAACATACCCACAATTATGTATGTGCAAAAATCAGTCTTGGAAGCTGGAAAAAAGGTACACGGTCCGAGGGAAAAACATTTACTTCTACTGAAGTCATCCCCTGGACTAGCATCTGAAGATACTAAAATAGACAAGTGCTAGAAACAGATACTTCAAATAGCTTCCTCCTTTCTTCCATGCAGGTGGGAGATCTTCCAGAGACCCATATAGACTGATGGAGACTAAACCTTTTTAGTTGCCTAGCATTACATTACCTCACAATAGTGGACTGCTGAAGGGGATGATGTATGTGATGATGTGGCCCAACCTACTGGGCTTCAAAGTGCCAAACTGTCCTAGAAAGGTGTTAGAACCCACAAGAAGCTGACCTTTCAAACAATACAAATTTTACTAGAATAAGCAAAACAAGGTTAGAAACTGACATGAAAGATAAAGAGAAATTGTGGCTTCTCTGGACCACCTTTACATGGCTTTTCCTTGCAATCTACTAAACATCACAGTCTTTGAAATACATCTAATTTGCTTCTTCCTGCCTGCCTGCCAAAAGAAAGGGAGGCTGACATAACCCCAGGGATTTTACCCAAACACTTTTCAACTATCATGATAAAAGTGTAAGTACAATACACAGGCCTTTAATTTCCCCCATGTAGTTTATGTCAGAGGTAAACTGCACTCCCTTTATTACACC
>VWZK01005000.1:42442-62851 GCA_013396935.1 Baryphthengus martii | reverse complement strand
CCTCCCGCCCGCTTTGCATTCTAGACCAAAGTGCTGCATTCTTTAAAAACGCGTTCGTAGGTATTTTTATGCTCAGCTAAAATGTGAAGGTTTAGTTACTTTCTAAGCAGCACGTTTAAAGTAGAACAGTTTATTTTTATAATCAGAAAGAAATTGCAAGGTTTTTCTTTCACTGTTTTATACATCCTGGCTGTGTAAACTCATAGATTTCAAATCCTGCAAGGCATGTTGACAGTACAGCTATTAAAGATTTTCTATTTGACCTTGATTTTGTTTTGTTTTCGCTGCGTATGAACTTTAACAGACTTGAAGCATGACATGTCTTTTCTTTTTACTTCTCCCAGTACACGTAGCATAGGAAAAGACACGTAAACAGAAGCTTGTTTAATAGCATGTAGATTTCTCAAAGAAAATATATCACTTTCCTGAAGCTCATTTTGCTCAACCTACAGTTTTGTTCTTGTACTTTCTTCTGCAAATGGATCCTTTTCGAAATGACAGCACACCATGATGTGTATGTTCTCTTTTCTTGTAACTCACGGGGTGAAAGATCTCTGGGATCTTACTGTTACTTATTCAAGCACACATGAGTTGTTACGTGCCCTATCAAACAATAGCAATAACAGCAGCATTGTTGCTACTGTGGTGATAGAAAGAGAGTAAAGATTTGCGTGGAGAAGTAATAATCTTTTATTAGATGTAGTTGGAAGAGAGAAAAGAGCTTTCAGGCACAGGAGCCCTTCCTCAGGACTGAAGTTTGTTTCTGTTTTCAAGCATGCATTTGTTTGTGCCGCGCAGTGAACGAAGACAAATACATCGGTGAAATACAAATGATGTAAAAAAGGCTGCTTGAGAAGATAAACAAACGGAAGATAATGAAGTCATATCCTCTGCCCAGAAAGGCTCGGTTATCAGCACCAGAGGCCTTAAACTTTTGTTGCAACCTTTCAAATTGTCCTTCCCGGTATCACATGGCCTTTACTCTGAATATCAAGAGTTGGATCTAGAGACTGGCTGTTAATCCTCTCCCTACCTTGATTAGTTTGAGCTTCCAGTCTTCTCATTCTCAGTTTATAAACTACTTCTGTCCATTGCTTGGATATGGGAAAATAAGAGCATCTGACACCATTCTTCAATTAAAAGTCTAATATTAAAAGCCCAACCCTGAGCTGACTACTCACACACACAGAGGTAGGTATACACTGAGCTGATTCTAAAATTGAAGCCTACATGCATTGTTTTGATATGAGGACCTGCTTGAATTCTGTATTTGTTAATACAGCTTTCCTCACTGCATTAGTGAGCTCTGCTCACCCTTGTTACCAAATAAATTGATCTACACCAAAAATGCAAGATCTTGCAGAGCTCACAAGTCTGTAAAACAAACTTTTACAGCCACATTTCAGCTTTGTCACTTGTGCTATGCTGTAGGTGTAATTCAAATGTCACCTTTTTCTCCACTTCTCATTTTGGGGGTCATTTGCTGGTTTGCCTTCCATTAGAGAAGTTTGCCTGCTCTTTGTTTTGATCTCAAACTGAATTGAAATTTCAGGCACACCAGTAATATTTGCAATAGAGTGTATCATCAAAATAATGGAAGCAGCCTCTCAGAGTTTCACAAGATGTTTCCAAACTGAAGAAGGCATCTCTGGATTAATTCCTTTACATTGCATATTCCAACTGCATTCAAAGACCAAAACTGCCTTAAAAGGTGGCAGTTACTGCTGCTTCTAATTGTGATGTGGAGGCAGATCCCAAAGAATTGACCCATGGGCAGGAAACAAAATTACCTGCCTTAACATAGCCGAGAGACTGAAGACATCTATGTATAATAATTCAGAATTAAGGAAGTGCTGATTTTGCGAAGGTTTTTATGTAAGTTTACCCCAGACTTTGTCAGCTGTAATCCCTAAGAGCAATGTGGCAAGTTCAGTCAACGAAGGCATACTTTTGCAAAAGTATTTATCTTATAGTATGACCTCACACTCAGCTATAGTGCTACTACAGCACTTAAATGCCTAAATTGTAGGGCAGAGAGAAGTGGATACAAAAAGTAATTCTGATTCCTTCCGAAACTTTAAAAATAATAATTGTGTCTCATAAACTGAAAATGCCGATACGTTAATAATGGATGATGGGATTCTTGCACATGTGTTTATTAATTTATAAACACCACACAGCCTCAGAATGGAAGGTGCTCTATAAATAGAAAGCTAATATTGATCAATCCTGAAGTAGTGTTACCATTCTTGGAGGCTGCAGTGTTTTGGTTTTTTTTCTTCTTCTTCCTAATCTGGTAACAGAAAGAATTCCCTGAGCTTGGCTCTTTGTTACCATTATTTGTTGCTTCCTATTGTACCTTCCTCAACACTTCCTCCTTGTATCAGAAATGCAGGAAGAAAAATCTGAGGCTTCTTAACATTGTGAATGCCATAGAGCTGGTATGACAAAAATGTGCATTTGAAAGGTTATAAAAAAGACAAGCAATTGTTTAAAATGAGGTATTAGCATGACAGTTGACAAAGGCATGGTATGTGCCAGATCTCACTGGTTTCTAAAGCTAGTTAAGGAGAACAAGTATTCCTTGATCTGAGGGAGAGGGTGTTGGCTCACATGTTCTTGCACACACAGTGAATGTGCTTCCCCATTTTGAGAACTAGTGTTCCAACACCATAAGAAAGTATCATTTTACTTCAAAATGCATTAGCTTTATTTTTCCCTTTGCACAACCGACTAGTAACCTCATCCCTGCCCTTACATTTGTTATGTTTATTTGATTTACATTTTTCTCCTTCCCTCATCTTGCAAAAATAATGTTCTTGCAACTGCGCGGGACGAGGCAGTGGGTGCTCAGATAAACAGGTGAGGAACATTTGCCATCTATGTTCTGGGTTAAAGGGGGATGGGGAACAGAAAAACCCACACTTCCCAGATCTAAGAAGCTTTCAAGTAACTTTCAAAACCAAGTCCAAAGCGCAGCCTCTTTGCACAGCTTCCACAGCTCCTGCCATGCCAACTCGTGCCAGCATTTCCCAAACAGTCCCACAAGGGAGGTTTTGTCAATACGCTGCCAATACCCTGGCTCAGACACAGACAACTCTCAAGAGCCAGCCAGTATCAGAAAAACCTGCCAAATTACAATACATGTAAGAAAATGCTCAGCTCCTGCTTACCTAGTGTGCCTTTCCAACCAGTCTTGACTTTCATTTCATTCACTGCTGGGGTGCAACTGGGTGACAGAGCTGGGACTCTCTGCTGCTGGTGCCAGCAAGGGGCTGCTGGGAGCAGGGCTTCAGCTGGTGCATATCAATATCACACTATTGCCTTTAATGGAGCTACAGTCATTTCCAGCAGCTGTGATTTCACCACAGCTTTTTAGCACGCTTAAGAGGAGTTTTGATTTTAAAACCTACTATTCTGTGAGGCCTAATCCTGCGATGATGGGCAGGCTGTTATGTGGGCACAGCAGCCCCCTGAACTTTGCCCGTCAAGAAGCAGGATTTCCACTCATGTGTGGAAATTCAAAATTTGCCATTAGTGTTTTGCTACAATGGAAGTACTGTCTATGGGACAGAGTAATATCTTCCTTGTGTTTGTCAGGATATTATTCAAAGTAAATCATCAGATTTTGCTTCGTTTTTGCCATTGTTACGTTATTTCCTGTATGACTTTTTTTTTTTCCCTTAAAAAAAAATAACTCTTACTTCATATTGAAGTTTTTGAGAGGACTTTTTAAAAAGAAATTAATAACTGGATTTTTCTTCTACAATTAAAAAGCCTGTTTTCAAACAAGACACTGTGAAGCCTCACAGTAACCCACGCAACTGAGAATGTTTTAAGCTTAAACTGCTGTCAGAGAGGAAGGTGACTTGTTCTGTGGAAGAAAATGCAAAAACTAAACCATCAGAAATGAAGTGACAAGTAGAACTGAAATGTAAACCCCTTTCAGTTTATTAATATTAGATGGTGTCAGTGTAGAAAATTTTTGTATGAGATTTTTAATGTGAGAGTATTTTACCAAAGTTATAAGATATTACAGCTTTATAATAATGAAGTTTCTGTTCACAGTTTGGGCACAGACAACTTGTTTCTGTGATTAAGAAAGCAGGACATTCAGCACAGAACATATATAATAATTGGAAAGTACATGTAGATGCATACTTACAGGAAAAAAAGAAGTATATTTGTCTGAAGCATACTGCAGAAGCTAGCTATTAATATTGTCAAGAAGCATACCTTTCTCCCAGGTGTCCTAATAACTGCTTTTGGTGCTGACAAAATCCTTGCCCAACAGATGCAACCATAGCTTTATCAAGGACTTCTGGTGACATTATAAACCATGAAAGTGAAAAAATGCTTCCTGCTGCAGACTTCCTGCTTCAGCTGCAGGAACAGCACAGACCAGTTTGCTTCAGATGTTACATCTTTTATCAGGCTGCATGGTGCATTCAAGCTCTTAATGCAGCATGCAGAAGTTTACAAAAAATGTGTAAACTGGTGATGCTGTGCTGCCTGCTGTTGTATATGTAGGTTTAGATTAACTACCTTTAGCAAATAGTGAGAGGTAATAGTGAATGTGATCATTTTATATGGTGCAAGAAAAGCTCCATGATCTGTTCTGCTGGGTAAGAGAATAAAATGGTTTTAGACATTCATCATCAAAGGTGGATTTTCAAGAGGAATTAGTAAGTTGGAGTATTGTAGATGTGAGTGAAGCTGGATGGCTGCTTTAGGCATGTAATTATTTTAATTCAGGTATGTAAACCAGATAATTGTACATGGAAGCAGCTAATTGGGCAAATTTTCATTTCCTTTTACCTGTACAGACACTCAGGAGAAACCAGCAGATCCCACTGTGAGTATGTGCTCTCTGCATTTTCTACTTACACCACCACCAAAGAGATCTAAGGTTCTGCATCCTGCTATGGATCCTCATACAGAACTGTCTCTGAAGTAATGAGACCATATAGTTTTCAGTGCCCCGGCCATGCCAGCTTGCTGACCGCCCTCCTTCTCCTTTCAAGCAGCCCCCCGGCAGCACAGCTTTGCTGTGCTCTTCCTCCAGCCCAGGACTCTGCTCTGACTCTTTTGTAGAGTCGGTTTCTGTGCTGCCCCTCATTGTGGTACTTTTCAGACCTGTGCACAAAGGCAGCGAAAAGAAAGGAAAAGCAGAATGTGTCTTTCTGGGTTTGTCAAGAGGATTTTTAAATTTTTTTTCAGAAGTTGCAGTGAATATAGATAGACGAGGGAAAGAGCGAGTGTGCATATGTACCAGGAGATACAGGAATATCTCAATAGGCATTTTACTATACTCTCAGTTTCCCTACCCCTAGCAACATGCTGACAAATCAAGAACTGCCGTCCTATATACAGTACTCCAGCTGTCAGCCTTAAGCAGTGCATCTCCTTGCCAGAGTACAGCCTTTCCTTTGTTTCAGCTTTGAAAATAAAATCACAATTTGTAAAATAAAGGGAAGAGAAATATTTTCTAAGGCAGGAAAGTCACTAATCCTTTTTAAAGGTTCACAACTGTGTTAACTGCTTTGAACAAGAAGCGACACACTGAATGATAATGGATTTGTAGTGACAGGATGCCTTGTATTTAATACAATAATAACCAGTTACATAAAGTCAACAGAGTGATTATACTCGCCTACTACTTAATTTTATAAATATTTAATTTATTTGAATTATTCTCAATAAGAAATATTTGTCATCTGTGCAGCTTTTCTTTCTGCTTGATCATTTTTCACGGGAGGAAGACTTTTTGAAGATAACTCTGACTATATAAAATTTTTGAAGCTAGCTTAGAGAGGGTCGTGCGCTATGTTAATGTCCTGGACTTTCATGTCTTGTGTCTTAGAAACAGGAATAGGTCAAAGGTAATGTGAGTTTTGTGGGGCTTTTTAAAAAATGCATTGTGTAGGAGTGAGTGTCTTACAGAGGCACAATCTGCATAGGTAGCCCAGGTCTTACTTAAACTGTCCCCAGTTTAGTTAAAAGTCATAGATGGCTGTACGAAGAAAAGAACCACTGGTGCATACTGGTACAAGTACTTTACAAATACTAGAAGGCATCACCATGCCCATTTTATAGATGGAGAAACTGAGGCTTGGAAAGGCACAATATTTTCGTCAAGATACTACAAGAATTAGCTGCTGAACCAAGTGTATAAAACCTTTAAAGAATACCATACAATAGCCATATGACATCTTCTAGTGAAACAAAGCCATGGATCTGTCAGTAATTAGCCAAATGGGAAAATACAATGCAGTGGGATTAGCTAGGGCTACTCTGTGCTTAGCTATTTGTATACACAGCCTTTTTTGTTGCCGGCAAGATGAAGAAAATTTGTTCTCAGTTTCTTTGTTTAAGAAAAATTCAAGGGTTGGATTTACCCTTGCTCTGGGATATCTGGCTTAAAGGGCAGCACAGTTAGAATTTTTGTGCAGTAGCATCAAGTGAATTTTCATACATCCCAAATGTGTGGGATCTGTGTAGTGGATGTGTAGATTTTATACTGCTTTTCTTGGAAATGTCGGATTTATTGAGCACGCAATGTAGGGCTGATTCACGCACATGCGGTAAGTTTGAGGCCTCCTGCATACATCGGATTTATTCTACATGCCGTTACACAGCACGTGTGCACGTATTTCTGTCCAGGAAATCCCAGACAGAAATGTATCAGCCTCAGATTAGCTCCTCACAGCCAGGGAAGGGCTGAGTGGATTAGGGAGCCGCTGGCTGTGCGGGATATATTGACTCCTGGCTTTGGAGACAATACCTGACATCTCCAATGCAAAATCCCAAGGGGAAATATGGGAAATTTCCATTAACGAGTCAGCTTCATTTCCCCCCATTCATTGCCTAGGTTTCTTAGGACTGAATCTATCCAAACCCCCTTTCAACCCCTAGTATTCAGGAAGTACCAGCCAGGCTCTGTTTTCCTTGAGAGAGGCTGCACAGTGTCACTGAGAGCATAGCTTGGGCCATTGCAGTCAGAGGCAGACAACCTCAATCCAGAGTGGTTTTTTTTAAAAAAGGAAACAAAGGAATCCTAATTAGACTGAATATTAGACTCTCATCTGGGACACTCTCGTTGTTTGCAAGACAAAGGTGATTAGGAAAAGTCCATGGTTTAAAAAAAACAAACCCATGAAACTGCTCCTTTAGTTTGCAGGAGCCACTTTTTTTATGAAACAACAGGACAAAATAGTGTTAATAGGTCCAAAGTCTGCTATGAGGATGGTGTCTTGAGCTGAAATTCTTATTAACACAAAGCCAGTTTGCACATGGAATGAATCCCAATGAAATAAGTAAATTCAAGTATTATTAATGTAGTATCACGCAAAGCAATAAAAAATAGCTAAGTGCTGCAAAACCAGGAAATGGCTAAGGAAGAGATCTGTTGCCCCAAGACTTAAATTGGAATGAATTCCTAAATCTTAAATGCTAATTTAAAACTGCTTCATTGCAGATTTATTTTGAACATCATACCTTGTCAACAGACAAAGGGTAAGCGACACTAAAGCGCTGTGTTAAAAGCAGTCGTAGTAACTGAGGTCAGATATCTCCATAAGATGAAGAGTATTCAGATGTACTGGATTTATCTGGTTCACTTGTAGAATTTTCTTCCTCTGTATCTTTTAATTTGCTAAATGATTTGAGAGAAACCAAACCACCTACGTTTAATTAGCTTTATAAATCAAAGGTGACAATTCTTTAGTAACCTGTATTATTTCCCAGCGTGGCAAGCTAGAAAAATGCTGACAAATTTATTTATTGACCTGTTGTGTTTTGCAAGGACAGCCAATGTTATATTGATCCAGCTATCCAAAATACTGTAGCAGGGGCAATAACATTCAAGTGCCAGTGTCTCCACATAATCACTATTCTGTACTCGCCCTGCCCGAGCGATATCCCCATCTCTTACGAAAATGCAAATGCACCCATCCCCCAGACCTGCCCTCCTCTTGCTTTCAGGATGGATCCTTATTGTTAGAAATTAAATTGAGAAGTGAGCAAGACCTTCAAATTTACTTGGCATATAGTTTGCTTCTTTCATCGGAAGTGATCATTAGTAACTACTGTTGCAACTTTAATTATATCTTCAATAACAGCTCCCCACCCCCAGCACTTTCTGTAAACCTCCCTTTGTATCACCCAGGAATCCGATCCTGCAATCCTTCATGGGAAAACCTCTATTGAAGTCAACGGGGTTGACTGCTGATTTCCTGAGGTCTCCTTACTGTAAGATATCTATTTAAGGCATAGGCTTCTCTTTATGATGCTTGAAAGTATGAATGCGCAGAAATCTTTGGGAGGGCGGGATTTCCATTTTTAGTTCATGTTAAAATGAAAAAAATAAACGAAGACTTCAGTGTTTGACCTATTGGGATACCTCACTTGACAATCACTCATGAGTTAGGGTGACAAGGTCACGTTCCTTATTCTTTATTCATTTAACCGTTTTATAATTATAAGTAGCAATGGAAAGCAAGCAATCTTCCCAGTTAATAATCTTCCCAGACCCCAGGGTACAGGTCTGGAAAATGGAGAAAACAATAGGGAAAAGTTAAAAATTGTTTTCCATAATTTATTATGATCAGGTAAAGAAAAGAAGTGTGCCTTTGGAAATGCGTGTTCATTTACGTTTCTAGCAAAATCCATCCTGAACGTAGCAGTCAGCTAAAAAGATATAGAAGACACTGAAAATAGGACTGGAATATTATTATCCAGTTGATGTTCTCTTTTTCCCATGTGCATTTTTATGCAAATATTGTTAGTTTCGCCACCTCCACTGATCCTTAATTCCCACTGAAACCTCTGAGAGCCAAAGGTCTTCATCATCACACAATTATTTTATATATTAAAACATGACTGAGGACGGGAGGTTAGGCTGCCGTAATTGCCATGTGCGGCTGGCCTTCCTCATGCATATTTTTGTGTTGTAACGACAAAGGCCACAAGTCAAGAAATCACTTTCGCACATGCTCAAATCCTGCCCTCCTCAAGACCACATTTAAGTGCGTGACCAACTTTAAGCATTACCTTGTGCGCGTTGTTAACCACACGGTTAAGTGTGGGCTCAAATTGGGATGCATTCCTGAATCCAAATCAATCTATCAAAATAGCTGCAGGTGAAAATTCTTCATACATGCTTGCTGTGTACATAGCAAAATATGCGTGGTCATACAAGTACAGGCCTGTATTGCCGTTTATTTCAGAAAAAAAAAATAGTATTTAGGTTTTTGTGCTATGCAGTTTAAAAGCTGGAACACTCTGGAAAAACAGCACATTTTCCCGAGTGTTACATTGGTTAGATGTTAATGTTCAGAAAGAAGGCCAGCAATTAAAAAAAAACCAAACAACAAAAAAAAACCCACAAAAAACTCTCACCAAAACCCAGCATTTCAAAACATTGTATTTTAGACTCTGATATTTTTTTCTGGAACATTTCCTAATGAAGCCTGTTTCAGACTATTATGTAAATTTTAAAAAGTAAAATGTTTGTATAACCTTGTTGGTTGAGAATAATCAGTAATGCAAGATACATGCTGGGTACCCAGATGGATAATATTTTGTTTTTCTTTGTGAACTTCTTTTGTCTTAAAGCTAGTGTGAAAATCTAGAAGAGGGCCCCACATGATTGATCACCGCAAGCATCAGAAGGAAATGATTCACCACAACAGTGTAACTGAAACTGCTTCAACACCTGATTGCAAACTTCACACTAGGGGACTAATTAACTGCTGTACCTGCTCTGAGATGGCTGTAATGCACAGGACACCTCATCTAGTATAATTCCAGCTGTGAATACCCACTGCCCTGACTCATTATTGTTGGTGGAAAAGTACATTGCATTCACAAGTGACGGGAGAAGTTAAAAAAAAAAAGAAAAAAAACCATAAGAAGACATTAAAGTATAATCACATTTAGGTATTATTAAAAAAAAAAAGTAAATAAGTGTGACAGAACCTCAGTATATACCTGATGATAACTATGTATGTATTTTTCTTGTCCCATGGTAGGATTGCATTCAGCTAAAGGGTTTTCCTACTACTTTTCTATCAATGTCATTTCGGCTCTAATGTTAACATTCATGCAACATTTTCAGAATAGGCAATACTAGGAACATAAGTTCCACATTGTCTGAATTTAGATATAAAACAGTACATGAAATATTATCCAGCTACCCATGCACTGTGCTCATAACTAAGCCAATGTCTCAGCAGATTTATCATCAGAAATACAAGTTTGCAGTCTGCGAACAGAGATAATGTATTCCTAGCAAAGCACTTACACGTACTGATTAGAAATAATGGAAGAATAGCTGGCTGGGGGGGAGGGAGGTGAGTTAGGAAAAAAAAGGTTAATTCTATTAATTTTTTTTTTTAGCCTGATGGTAGTTATATGGCTGCAAATTAATCTACTAAAATAAAGGTTTTAATAACCAGTGTCCAGAAACGTGTTGGGTTTTTTTCAGTATATAGACCGTGCTAGTTGTTTTGGCAAATAAAATATTTCTTCCCTTTCCCATCCTCTCATGTCTCCTTCACGCATTTTAAATGAAAAAAAATTTTTTTTATTCTGTATCAATTAAAAAAACCAAACAAACTAGTCCTACAATTTGGCAAGAGTATAGAATGATTTGGCAATAGCAAAATATCCTTTGTTTCCATTTTCTAAATGATTCTGATAGTTTGTCTTGAGATGAAGAAATTGCTAAGCTCTTCAGGAAAGCAACATAAAAAGTCGTAAAGGTGATGTCACAGGGACATCAATTTGACACTTCTAAAAATAACTGTGCACCAATCTCCATTACATTCACTGATCTCACCATCAGCAAAGTTCGTTAAGCACCTGTAATAATAGGTACATTCCACGCTCATCAGTTGTTCTTTTACTTGTAAAAGCCTGTTAATTTTTCCTGGACAGAGAGCTCCAAGCACTTCATTAGGATGTCTTTGAAGAAAGACTTAAGTAAAATTTTTTTTTTTTTTTAACCTGTCCTATGAAGTGAGCGTGTCTATGTACTCCATAGGCCCGACGTCTGTGCAGGATTCGCAAAAAAAAACCCCAAACAACCTCAAGCCCGACTTGCTCATGTGGAGCTGTGGCAGACAGAACTGCAGGGCCTGCCCTCCCCTTCCTCATCGTCCCATTAAACTGAGGAAGAAGGGCTGGCAGAAAGAGTGCTGGAACGAGTCAGTGAACAGTTGGAAGGTTTAACCATGCGATGACCAGTCATCTCGCAGGCGCACTAATGTAATTTATGTATTGCATTGCGCTAAACCCCTGACTCCTGAAGATGTTTCCCGATAGGCATGCAAATGTTTGTATTTTTAATGTAAATGAGAGTTTGAGGACTAAACCAAGGTTTGGTGTCTATTTTGCCTTCTGAATTCACAGCAAGCCTGATCTCAGTAGCAAACTGCTAACTTCATAGTTAGCAAATTCATTTTATGTGTGTAGACAGTTGGTAATTTAATCTATATGTGTTTCCAATATTAATCAGAAATATACTTCCTGTTCACGAGGTTTCATCAAAACAAAGTGTACATCTGACTTTGGCAATCAAGCTTAAGATTTTGGGTCACACTTTCCAGTTATCTGTAATCAGATATTAGATTACTGCTTGAGTTAACTCTAATCCTCTGGGAAGAAAAGAAAAATAAATCTAGTATTTATTCAGCCATCACAACCCTAAGAAATAAAGTTGTTCTTCTTCCTGTAAAAATAGAGGAAGGAGGAAATGTGTCCTAAAATGCCCAGGCCAGTCAAACACAAGCAGAAGCTCAGCTTTGACCTGAAAACAGCAGCTCTGGAGAGAGAGGGGGTTGAATCACTGTATCCCCCCAGGTCCCCTCACTGAGGTTCACTCGCCAGGCACTGGCACTGTCAGCCCACTAAGGGATTTCACTTGTGGGGATTCATACAGCTGGAGCCACTGAATTAATAGGGCAATTTCATCAATAGGTGACAATTTTCAATCAAAATTAATCTGAGTTGGATTCACATGCAATTGTTTTTCACTAGTAGGCTCTGCTGCTATTATTGCATAAATGTTATGACTCAGATTGAAAAAAAAAATAAAAATCAAACAAACACAAAGTCCAGTAGTTTAGTAGTAGTCAATAAAACTAAGAAAACAGAATGCTTGGGAAAAAGTTTTCTGAAAAGGTCATATGATCATTTCTCAGAATGTGTTTTTCCTTTCTTTTTTATTTGGCTGAAAAAAAACCCACTATTTTTAATAGCTGTGCAGCTACTGGAGAAAAAAAAAAAAGAGTATATTCACAAAGTTACTAAGTATTAATCTTCCTTACAATAATTTTAAGTACTGAAAAAAAAAGTGCAGGTTCATAGAAACACACAAAAAAATACTCACTGCTCTGATTTTACCCGTACAGAAATTACAGGGGTAAGGACGCAGGTTAAACATGGTGTCAATATTAAGAGCAAGTTTCAGTGCTTGTTTCACTGGGAGTTTTTAGTGGACTTACTATATATTGAACATCCCCAAATCAGTATATGAAATACATGGCATTTGACAGAAATGCAAGATGAAAAAGTTTTTTTTGTGTGTGTGTGTGTGAAGCTGAGAACACTGAATCTCTTACCTGGGAAGCAGAATGAGTCATGTCAATAACTACTGAATGAGCAGGTCCGTAAAACAGAATGGTTGCAATAAGGACGGTGACCCTTCCAGGAGGGGAGCAGGTGACTGGCAAGGCAGAGACCAGCATGCCCAGCATGAACTTGGGGAGCACAGAGCATGCACATAGCCTATAAGCAAGCAAGGGGAGTATTGATAATTCACTAAAACTTTACAGCTGGGTAAGAGGGGGCTTTGTCCTGCAGAACAGAAGCAAGTTGATGGACAGAAAGTTGTCTGTATCTTTTCACATCACCACCTTCCTCAAAAACCTCTGGTGATGCCACCAGCCATCACCCGGTTCCTCCTGGCAGCACTGGTCATCTCCTTCCCTCCCAGCTCCTTCTGCAGGGTTACAGCAGCTGCTGACCTGCCTCCTGGGAGCACAGTGCCCCATCATCAACCAGCAACACCTTGGGACTCCTCTTTCGGCCCATCAGATCATTCTTCTCACCTGCGGCCCATTCCCCCCTGTACCAGCCACGTTTAACACTTCCCACCGCCAGCCTGCTCTCTAGGACAGATGATTTTATATTAGGCGACAGGCATCACCACAAAGAGCCTTTGCTCTGTTTACACAGGCATTTCTCTCGACAAAGCCACACTTAACACTTTGCAGATACTGGGCCAGTTCTTCAAGTCCTCGCTTGTTTTTTTACACCCAGTCAAGCTCTGAGCAAAGATTAAATTAAACGTGAGGTAACTTAATGAGTTTTTCAGAACTGTACAGTGCGTTTTTCACCGAGGGAAGTGCAACCACTTCTGGAATCGAATGCAACAGCTCGTAAATAACATGCAAAAAATTTAGTGCAATAGCAGAGGAAATTTTAGGTGACTGCAATATAATTTGTCAGCTGTGGACTAATGGAGACTGGGTTATAGCACACTTGCTTTTCTGCCTGTGTTTGAATGAGCATCTTTGTTTTGCCTGCATCCTCTTGTCTAAAATTATTGTGCACTGTATAGAGAGTGACCACAGGAAAATACAAAAGAGAAAATAAAAGAAAATAAATCACAAAAGGACACTACTGCATATCAAAATGTTGTTCCAGATATACACAGGCAAAATGAAGAAAGATCAAACAAAACTGAGAAAGAGTATGAAGCGAATAGATATAACATTATTTGTGCTGCTTAGCTTCTAGGTATGCTAAGGTCAATTTTTTTATTTTTTTATTTTTGATTTATTAATAAGTGAATGAAGAATTATTTTATCAGTCCATTTTTCATATGAATATTTTATTGGTACTAATGTTTAACTATGATTACTGCGACTTAAACACTCAACATTTCCCAGATCAGAAGAAAAGCATGTCCAGAAAGGATAGGAGGAATTAGTATTCACTATTTATTTTCAAGCAAACTATCAAGTATCAGATATAATTTACCCCAAATGAGAAAATATATCAGTGTCATAGTTAGAAATAATTTCCCTGATAGAGAGACGTCTGTAATAGGCTACATAAATACTGTCCAGTTATGTTTCCAAATTCTAATTATGCATGCTTCTTAGTCATAGCATTAATAATACGGATTAATACTCTACACATGTATGTGACCTCCACCCACAAATTTCAGAGCAAATTTTTAAGGGTCCATTTATTAAACATTGCAAGTCAATTTTGTATATGCAGAAACTGAAGATACAAAAAACTGATGAGGTTGAGTCATACAGAAATCCAGTGGCTGGATGAAACCAGGTGCCCTCATTCCCAGTGCAAGTATTCCTCTATAAGATGTTAAATACTTTATACAGTTGGTTTTTTAGAAATATTTTCATTGCAGAATAGTTTGTACATATCTTTATAAATAATAATTCAATGACAACAGAAGTCGTGTTTTGCATAGTGTGTCAACTATAGCAATGTCACTAAGCCTTACAATATTGGGGTTTTTTTTAAGAGTCAGTTCTGGGAGGCAGAAATGTTCTCATGTGTTTCCATGAGAACTGTAAGTACTTTCTCAAAGTTATTTCTTTATTTCTATTAATCTTTCTGAATGAAAACGAAAGCTTGAAAATATGAACTGAGAATACATAAAGACTCAAAAATCACAGACAAATAAAATGGAGACATTTTTAAAACCTAAGGCTTTGGAAAGTCAGTCCTATGACTTTATTTCTAGTATTGTTGTTTGGCAACACAATCTTGGTAGTATTATACAAATAATGCAGATAGGCAGTAGCATTTTAAAACCCTTCCACTTGTGTTTTGTCAGTTACAGACTCTGCAGGTGTGGATTTGAACAGAGGAGAAATTCATCTCCTTGAAACTGGTGTTTTCAGAAGATTAGGTCGTGTAATCAAAGACAGAGCCCTTTCCTTAGAATAGGCAGACACACAATTGCAAAGGGCTTTGATTTGAGATTTCAAGGTGTTACATATATTTTTTCACTCTCCGAATGCAATTATCCACTGCAAAACTGAATGCAACAAAATATACGTGAGTTTGCAGCACATCTGTTCTTTTTTTTGATCTAAATAAAAGAGGGCAAGAATCTTACTTGGTATCTTGACATAACACACTTCATCTTTGTATATGTAGTGAGGTTTTTCCTCTTATAAACAAACCTCTTCCTGTCTCCTTCATTTTCTTCTGGTATCATCTATAGATCACTGTGTTTGTATTGGGTTCTTTTGTATTTTCTTTTTCTTCATTGCAACATGCACTGCTGACTTCAAATTGAAATGAACTAAAAGGCTTCTTGGTGACACATTAGTAGCAACTGAGGCTCTTTCAGATTATCCATAATAATTTTTATGGACCTATGTGCGTGAGTGTATATGGGTATGTTTGTGGATGTACACTGCAATCTGATTTTGTACAGTCATGTTAGATCAAGTCAGTTGTAAAATTCAGTGGGGTTTGGGTCACATCCATGTTATTCCAGGAATGAAAAACCTCATTAGCAAGTCCCATCCTAAGAGCTACTGCCTGCTTTAAATGCAAAGGTGGATGCCTACGGGACAACATGCAATAAAGCACCAGTTTAGTTACGCATAATCCAGAGTCGTTATGAGAACAAGTGGAAATAAAAAAGTCCATAATAAGTATACTTAAGGAGAAGTAAAGAAGTCTTCAGCCATTAGGGCCACCTGGAACACCCTTTCAATGGAAGCTGTGAAACGACTTCATATAACTGGGTGTGCGAGGATGCAGGATGTAGACATGCTACCGCCTCGCCACCTTGTCTCACTCCTGCCTGCCTGGCACCAAGCCTGGCTCTGTAATTTGGTCTAAGGCAAAAAGAACCTTATCCTTCATATTCCAAGCATTTCTATAGCCATAAGATGAAGCCTTGATTTACAGGGTGATTCAGACTCTGACACGAACCTATCCTGACCACGGACTTGCAGACATTTACATGAATTGCAGCCAGAGCTCAGTGCTACCCATAGTCTTTCCTCTCGACTGGTCTCCAAAAAGGACAGACAGAAGGACCGCACAGTGCATATGTCAGGTAGGAACGAAGCAAAGGCCTCACCTTTCCTCAGTCCCCTGTTACTCTGACATAGACTTTCATTCCTCTTATACAGCAGAGCTCCTCTCTTATAGGGAGGTTTCAGTCCACTGTAATTAGATTCCACAGATTTAATCCCCTGGGAATGCAGCAATTACCATATACCTGACAAGTGCTAAATGCTGCATTCCGAGGGGATTATCACCTCCGGCTGAACAGAGAGAAAAGGGGAGGGGAAGAGAAATTTCCACTTCCCCATGGGGTGGGGAGTATGATGAAAAGTGCCTGACTTGCTGCAGCTGCTGGCTCTGTGTGGGACAGGAGAGAGCCGGGCACCCAGGAGAAGGCATTCCGGAGAAGGACCAGACAAAATGTTTATCTCTAATAAAAAGAATCGGGATAATGCTGCACATGTGGGTCACCCTTCTCAGTTCTTGTGGTGCTTGCTCCAGCTGGTGTGTTTATAGAGGGATTTTTATTAATACTGTTGCTACACAGAGCAAATATGCTGCAGAATAAGTCAGATTAAGACAATTGGTTTAATAGTCTTCACAAATACATGATATTACATCAAAATCATATTCACAAAATACAGCATTGGCAAAGAGGCAGCTACTTCATGTAGTGTTTTTGAATGCAGTGATACACAATTTATTGCAGCTTGCTAAAAAAGCACAGAGTTGATACAAAGCTCCTCTATACTTTTGCATTATCTTATCTCAGTTACGAGATTGACAGTGATGTTGTGAGGGCATTGTTCATTATTCATAAACTACTTGGGTTCATCAGATAAAAGACGTAATTTAATAGCATAATACTGGTAGCATTTGTATATACCAACATTGACTCTGGCTGATTCTGAAGCATTTTGCAGGTTTATCAAACTGGAATTAAAGGACAGATTCTCTGCTGGTCTAACCAGTGCTCCTCATAGTGAGATTATACCAGGCCAGATCCAATTGGAGCTAAAGGTTGTAAAGTAAAATAATTTCATTTTGATATGAAGTGGACATGCTGCTGTTGCCAAAACTGTTGCTGGGACTCTAGTGAGTGGAGCGGGGTAGGATCAGCTGGATGTTTCGTAGCAATGGCACTGTTTCACGCTGGCGCACAGCAGCTGGGGAGGGAGCCACCTACTCAACCACTTAGACTTCCTGCCACACCTCAGACCAAATCCGTAGTATAGAGAATGAAAGTCTGTCATGTCGCTACACCACGCTGGCTATACTGGCAAACCCCTCCCGAGATAGGTACAGCTTGTGTGGGCAGTACCACACTCTTTTCTTCTCCTAGAAGTGAAAAAGTGCTGCTGTATTGGAATATATATTCTATATAGTGTATCTGTATATACGTTATTGTGGAGAACTGAGAACAAAGAATGAAAAATAAAACCAAAAACATTTTAACACTGAGTGAGAGTTGGTCAGGTCAGAGGATGAGCAGTTGCTGGAGTCCTGATACATTCTGAACAGGAGAACCTTCGCTGCCTGTGAAATCGCGCTTGCACTAAATCAGTTTATGACACTGTAGTTCAATCCTGTACTTCTAGTAAGGTTTTACCTATTTTATTACATGAAGTGAAATTTATTAGCATAGCTGTATTAAATCTGTACCGGTCTTAAAATTTATGCCCACCGCTGCAAATACACACCGCTAATGTGGAGGCACAGCGGCAGCTGACACCAGCACAAATGACCTGGTTTGCTTGGGTTTGCAATGGCCTCACTGAGAATTGAGGAGCAGTGAGATCCTCACCCATCTCCTGCACTAGCAGGAGCCCTATCATATAGACGGCAGTATCGGGAAGACTGTATCATCCTGCTATATTATTTTTATGCTATATGGAGAAAAACAAGCTCTGCATATACAGATACTTGTATGCCAAGAGCATATAGGGATGCTGAAATGGTATTTTTAAGGTTTCAGCATAATAAGCCGAGTTTTTTGTTGGTCCTTTATGAAGGCCAAGGTCACTTATATATCCATTTAATGCAGGCTAGATCCATAAAGGGTCTGCCATATGACACCATCTGCATTCTTCATCACATACAAATCCATTGTATGACTGAAATAAATCAAGGGCAGGGTGTGGTGTTTCTGCATTTCCTAACTCATTAGCAAGACTTTTAAGATTACTCCTGTCTTTCAGTAGCTTGGTAAACACATTTAAACAAATGAAAAGAAAAGAATTGTTATTTGGCTAACAATAATAGGTCTCTTGGATTTCTTGAAAATCCCACCTACTAGGACAAATCCTTTGATAGCAACAGCAGCCTGTGCTTCTGGTTCTCACAGCTCTTCTGAAAATTGGATTGAGGCGCTAATACAGTATCTGTTACCGTTTCCAGAGACATTTTCTCCCTGTTCCATATGCTCTGGGACACAACCTGCTAATTCTTCTCTCTCTGTTAGACCTTTACAAAGTGACCCAGCTTAGGACTGATACCAGCATCGATAAGGCACACGGTTGCCAGAGGGGATAGGAAGGAATGGGTTGCAAATCAGGGAAAATAGTCTGTAGGTTTGCACCTATGTCAGACCAAAGGGCCATCAAGGCCACTCCACCCCAGCAGGGACTGGGGTGTGAATGTGTTGATGTTTCTGTTGGCAGTGTCATTCCTACCTCGTTTAAGCGCTCAGGAATAGCTAGCCAGTTCATTCACTGCTCTCTCCTTATCTCCTCAATCCAGTTCCACCCTTATTTGTGAGAAAAGGGGCCTGGCTTTGGCCAAACCGTGGTCCTTTATTCCTAGAGCAACAAATTTCAAGGTAGCCCATGTAGCTGAACAGTTTTGAGGCATTTTTGGTTCTTTTGGACTTTCACAGTCATCCTGGAAGAGAAGCCTGAGAGGGCATGGTCCTCCGTCCCCCCATCAATGCCCTGCAGTCAGCAGGGTGTGTCAGACCCATCTGCCCTTTTAAAATCTCAGTTGTATCTCTAAACACATGTGAAATCTTGTCCCTGTTGAAATCAGTCTGAAACTCAGTAAAGCGAGGATTTGCTTCTTGGCTAAGAGAAAGAAAAAAGAAAAAAAAAAAAAGGTAGGAAGAGCCTATTGACAAGTTAATCCTCTCAGTGACTCTGGGCTGACATTAAAACTGTTGCAACCAAACCCAACCAGCTAAGGACACCAAGTTAAAAACCTGTTCTTGTCTTTGCAAGCTGTCAGAGGGCTTTGTCTTCAAATGGGGGAAGAAACTCTATGCTCTGCAAGTGAATGAGACACATGCATGTGATCAGGATGATCAGAGCATGCAAAATACATTAGAACAAAACATACACTGAGGTCAAAGCAACATAAAAATGAAAGCGTTTTGTGTTCCTCATTTGCTTGACTCATTCAATATATGGTTATGTACATGCCTGAACCAGACTTGGCTTATTTGCCTCACGTACTATGAAGTTGCATGTAATTACCTATACTGTTCCAATCGGCACCTGTTCTGCAGTAATTCTGAATTAATGTATTAGCCAAAGCCTCAAAGGGATGAACAAGAATGTTAGCTGAAAACTAGTTGCTTCTAATTGTCATGAAAACAAATGTCAAAAGAACATGTGTTTCTACTTAGCTAACTCTGCTTACTAGGTTTGAAGCTGTTTTGTGTTAGTTTCTACCATTTAAATTAAATGTTTTGTCTCTAACATACTTGATGTGGCTTTAAGAAGCTGTGCTTTCCCCCCCATCCCCCTTATGAATCTTAATGTTTGGCTGGATTTGTTTGTAACATCAGACAAAAGACTGGCAGGCTGTGCCAGAGTGACATAGATTTTATGTTGAAACAAAGCAAAGCCAAAAAAACGAAAATCAATTAGGGGTCATTAAAACCCAAACTTTTCAATGAAAGAAATACAGTAATGGAATAGTAATACTTTGGGGTTTAGGAGTTCTTTTAATTCCTGAAAGAGCTATTTTGCACTGCCCCTCCTCCACTTCATCTCTGTGAATCTGCTGTGTTGCAGAATGAGTCAGCTCTGGAATATCCAAACTCCACAGCTGTGCATTAGCATTTGGGAAGAGTATCACTGGGAGTTCATATTTTACATGTGGAAGCAGTGATGGTCTTTTTCAAGCCACGGAGAGAGAATGGTTCAAAACATAACATGTATAGATACAGCCCTTGCCCTTCAGCAGCATTAAAGCAACTTTCTAATGGGAGTTTTCTACAGATTTCCTTGGGGCAACAACATGGCCCCATGGAGATGGAACAAGCATAGCAGGAGCTCTTAAAAGTTTTTCTGTACAGCACAATTTCATGTTTGATGTCTTAAAAAGTGGATGTCTGCCTTCCCC
>VWZK01005000.1:15455-34595 GCA_013396935.1 Baryphthengus martii | reverse complement strand
GGATTTTTTTTTTTTTTTTTTTTAAACAACCAGAACTAGCTGGTGTCCTGATTTTTTTTTATGCTTTTGCTTTATTTGGCTTTACTAACGTCCTTGTTTTTCCTACTAACAGTCATCCTTTTTCCAAAGTTAGTTGCATGGTGACTGGTGTTATTTTCCATGTAGCTCAGAGTACACTGAGTATTGCCCTATCAGAGAAACAAAATTAGTCAGGAAATCTCTGGGAACCCTTTATTATATTTTTTTTTTTCCTTTTTTTCTTCCGTTTTTTTTTTCCCCCCTCTCTATTTTATCAAAATTAATCAAAATGCTTGACCCAGCCAATAAAGTTAATTGCAGGAGACCCAGCCCTGCTTGGCCGAGGGCTACCAGTTAAATGTTCTGTTTTTCTTGCTGAAACTTACTGGGAAAAGTGCAAGTCATATTCAAACAAAGACTTGGTTGACTAGAAGAAACTGCATCCATCTTGTTATCCTCTGTCAGCACAGTTACATCACTGATGAGTCAGGAACTACAGTAGCTGTATTAGCAAAAGTCAGCAGTTGTAGCAACAAAAACTTATATCGTAACAACTCAGCCTTGCTTCAGCTTCCTATAGCTCAGTAGGAGGGAGAATCCCAGGGTGCATGGGACACAGAGCACCTTCACTCCAGGGCAGTGCGCTGTTGGAGCTTACACCACCACACACAACTCAACCTGAGAAACTGATACGCTTGTGCTGCTACGAAAGCTGCATGTGAGGCAGACCTGATCCCATCTAAGTCAATATATGTGCTAATTAAAAAAAACAAAAACAAAACCAAACAACCAAAAAAAAAAAAACCCAAACAAAACCAAACCAACTTAATAGGATCTTCAGGAGACAGGTAGATGCTGGGAACCTGGGAAGTAATGTTTGAAGCGAGCATGGTTTATGCAGCCAAGACTTTTATTATCAGCTCTTTAGCTTCTGCATCTAGTGTCCTTTCAGGAGGGAATCAGCTAGATTGTTTTCCATGCCTGAGAGTGTGGACCACAGGACTTAACTGTATTTATTAGAATTGTACTGTTGAAGAGCATGGATAGGAACACAGGCAAATCTGAAACCACAACATTTCCCTTTAACAAACAGTGCAGGATCTGCTGGAGGGCCCTGAAGTTTCCATGGGAATTTTATTAGAACTAGATAGGATGATTCATATGAATTAAAATGTAGTTTTCTCTCATTCAGTGTCTCTTTCCATGCAGAATAGATCTAGCTTAACACTGGCAAGCATGAGCATTTGGACCTTGTAATTGCTTATGTTCTGGCTCTGTTTTTTTTTTTTCCTTATCCACTTGTACAGAAGATAAGAACAGTAAACAGAAAGAGGACCACAGGAGAGGAATGCTGATTTCATCTTGCCACTTAAGTAATACTAATGTGCTCTGATTTAATGATCAGTGAATAAATGACAACTGGTTGCATCTCTGCAGCACTGCAAACCCAAATAAGTTTTGTATTGTGTTTTGACTTTGAAATGGTGCCCAGTTTCTGTTCAAATTATTCTAGTAAAATGAACAGATTTTTGTATTATTTCCAATCTGCTAAGATTTATTTATGAAAACAATTTGAAATTCCGAAATGTAAGAAGACTATATTTTTACAGTTTTGTGACTCTGCAAATTGGAAATAATGCAACCCATTGGTGTCATAAAGCCACAAAATAAAAGACTAAATCCTCTGAAATAAAACTTCAGAGTAGTATAATGTTCTTATGCTGTAACAACAGGCTTCTCCCATTTGTTCTTCTGACATTGTTCCAGAACCTGCTAAAACTCATAAATCAAAGGCCAGAATAGCTCTGAAATTCAGTTAAACTGTGGTATGGCTTTTGTTTGTTTGTTTGTAATTTTCCTGCTCCCGAGGAAAGCATTTCATTAATGTTTTTAACAAATAGGTGAATAACTTAATGGCTAATCCTTTGCTTTCCAGCCACAGAACTGGAGCTGCTTGTAGCAGTACAGTTTATTCTCACAAGCCAGAATTACAGTTTTGACCTCTTGGAACATACCTAAAACCTGAGTCTAGTTTATAGCGAGCAGATAGCTTAATCAGGAGCTTTATGACCTTCTGAATGCAGCATAAGATGCATGTACTTGACTGGAAGGATTTTTTAATTGGTCTCCTGAATCAGCAAGGATATGCTGAAGGCTATTCAAAGATTTCAGGTATCCCCACTGGATCTGCACTTAGCACAGACACAAAGATACTCCAGTTTCTCATGTAGACAGGCTGCACCTAATGCAGTTTCTATCACATAGACCATCCATCCTTTCCATGGTCATTCCCTAAAGCAGAGGCAGATCAAAGCTACAGGCAGCCTGAACTTGGGCCGCTGTAGGTGGTGTGGACGTCCTTGAAGCTCAAGGCACGTAATGGGAACTGTACAGGCTGTGGATGAAGTGGGTGCTCTGCACCTACTTGATCTCTAGGTCAGGCTTCTAGAAAAAGCACTGTCACATCCTTCAGATCAGGAGTTCTGAGGGTAAAAATAGACACAAAATCTTAAATCATGGCTGCATGTCAGCTAAAGGTGTATCAAGAGAGGTGATGTTGCTCTCATGGCCATACAGTCTATCTACACAAAGTCAAATTTTGCCCTTTATTATAGTTACTAGTATCCTGCTCTAAAAGTCAACCTGCAACAATGAGAGTGTGCTATGGGCTGGCACCTATAAGAACTGAGCTCAGAGGTGAGACTGTAGTGGATATATACTTTAGCAAGGCCACGTAAATAGGAAAGCTAAGGTGGCATAAAATTCAGAGAATTTACCAGGCTGCATGTAGGAGCACTGTGGACACTTATTTAGGAGCTTTCACATCACACCTCCCAGCTGCAGGGTAGAGAATATCCTTAAGTATAAACATAAATTCATATTAAACTCTTTTTTTCTTGGCAAAATATCCATCTGGAGTCAAGTTTTCATACAACGTTTTGATTTGCTAGTTGAACATGGTTTACTAAAGTGTTTTGGAAAACTTGCCTCCAAAAAATAACTTTTTTCCCAGATGATCATAATCTGCAGAATTTGATATTTGAAATACAGTTAGCAGTTATTCTGCTAAATCACCAACATGTTATTAAAACTGATGTGGCAGTTAGTGACTTTGGTAAACTCCATGTTTCAGGAGTCATGGGATCACTTGAGACTTTCAGTTTCCCTGTATAAGATAAAGCAAGTCTCTAGCCTTCACTGCAGGGCGGCTGGAAAATATGAACCACATATGTTCAATGTACAACAAGACAATAAAATATCCCAGATTTGTAATTTTGAATATTATTTTGCCACAGTTCTGCAGGGTCTGAGTTACAAATTTTGAATCCTTGAGTTTGCAGTACTGGAACAAAGCCACGTAAAACCTTTGCTGGGGACTGATTTGATTGACTTTTTAGGCTTGGGGGAGGGGATTAAAACCCCAAATAGGCACAAAAGTTTCAGAGTCATGGGAGAAGTCCTGTCCCCATCCAAATACCCTTTGGTTTTGTTGCAGATGTGGTTTTACCTGATGTGTTAGTGCTATCTTGAACAGGAATGGTTTTTCTGAGTTGAGGTTAAAGTGCACAAATCTCTCTGACACAAATACTTGCGTGTGCCAGTTTTAGAAACTTTGAACTTTTCCTCCAAACATTTGTTCCCTAACTCAGTCACACATACGTTCTCAGAAAGCAAAAGAGAGATGGAATACAAGTAGAGCCAAAGGGAATGTGTTCAAAAATTTCAGCAAATATTAACAGAACGTGTTTATTTATTTGCAATTCCTGTCTGTCTCGAGCATTAGCAGCAATAATCAAGAGAAATTTCAAGCACAGCCAGCTCCTGATATCATATCTACTTCTTGTAATGTTTATTTTTTCCCATCCTTTCCAGCTTAGATTAGTCACTCTAGTATATATATTTAAAATGGACTTTAAATTATGCTTTGCCAGCAAAGTAGCTATTCAAGACGGTTCTATTACCTGTGCTCCGTTTTGTTCTAGTCTGAATGAAAAGAAACTAGGAAAATAAGCAAACCTTTTAAAAATCACTTTGCATAATAACAAGAATGAGAAGTTCTCTCAACAGTTCTAGCAAGCTGTTTTCATAATTGGATGTTTTGCATACTCCCAGCATTTCAAATACAGTTTTAAGTATGAAGAGTTTTGCTTTTTTTAATCTTCCTGCCATATTTGCTGCATAATCGCCTGCTAAACAGAGGTTTATATTGATTGGTCATGTTGCTGCTAGCAAACTTATTGTTTAGTCACATCTGTTATTTTTCATATAGGTCGTTAATCCCCCATAATTAACTCATGGGAGGCCTGATTTTCTCAGAGTTCAGGATTTAACAGAGACTGTTCCCTATCTCACCAGAGGTGCTCAGCGCCATGCAAGTCTGCATCCTAAGAGGGGTACGTTGAGTTCAAAGAGGTCTTATTAGTTGTGAAACACTGTAATTGGGTTTATAGGAGCTGATCCTAAAATTGTTTATAATCAGATGTGATTAATCTTCTTTTGATACACCCATGTGTGCAGTATCTGAAGACTAATGATAACCTAGTCAATGTTATTACAAATAACGAAGTATTGATCATTTAGAAGAGGCTTCCTTCTCTCCAACCTGCTCAAATTAGCCTTTTTTCATATAAAGTAGATCTGACTTTTATGCACCCAAAGATGGATAGTCTCGCCCAACAGCTGCAGCCACTCATAAAAATAGGTGTTTTGTCTAAGGAGTACTTGCTGTGGCTTTGTGAGTAGGATTTTCCAATGAATGCTGCTTTAAAGAATTCTTCTGGGTTGATCTTCTCGGGAATCATTCTTTCCCCACATGAAAACCCACAACAGTCTTTGGATCTCACAAACCACAAAACTCAGGCAATGTAAGGGTGCTCAGGAGCCCTGAACTGCCTCCCAAGCCCTCTGTGATCACCTTGCAAGGTGCCAACATTTTCAAGACAGACCAAATCGCTGATTTCCTCATGGCTAGACCTGATCAGCCACCCTGGCCACTGTAATGCAAGTCTGTGCTGTGCACAATAAACATTGTTCTGATTGTACCCCAGAATGATATGATTCTAACTAAAACTTCACACATCATGCAGTCATAATCTTGCTATCAATACAGCACCTTATTTTGACAGATACTGAGTCTATAGCTTTGTAAAAGGAATTGGTCAGACTTGCTGTATAGTGTCAGGGACTAATATTTAATTAGAATTATTAATGTAGTTAGATTAAAAATAACAGAGAAGATATTCTGCAGGCATAAACATTCATGGCTTCACTGAGCACCAGCAAGTTATACTTGTTTACACCAGCCCAGGGAATTGAACATTTCAATGTAATAAAATATTTCCTACAAAACAGCTTGATGCAAGCACTGTACAGCACAGCAGAAACCAGAAAGAAAGCGTGTACAGCTAAACCTCCAACAGATTCTAGTGTGACCATCAGGAATAAAGCCAGCCCTTTCAACCACTGCCAAGAAAGTCTGCTCTTTGGTAAGGTGGTGTTTCTACAAGCTAGACCAGACATTTTAAGCAGAAAGAAATTTCTTCTCTTTGGGGAATCCTCTTTTCAGCATCGAGTGAACGAGCAAACTCCCAAAGGGCACTGGACACAGACTTGGACAGTTAAAAGTCAAACAAGAGCCAAACATTTTTACCTGGAGAGTAAGAAGCTGACAAAGAGAGCAAAGGGAAGAATAGGAGCCAGGAGGGTCACCTGGCTGTACAGAGCGAGCCAACAAGAAGTGGCACGTACATCTTGTACCCCTCCAGCTTCTCTGTCTCCGCTGCATCTCTACTCTCATGCCTCAGCACAGACCAGGTCATAGAGATCTATTCTGTCTATGATTTGAATCCACAAACAATTGTCCAAGCAAAGGCATATGTGCAAATGAGCTTTCATTTGGATGCAAGACTTGCTTTCATTTCAGAAAATTAGGAAATGATCCAGTATACTGCAACAGCTGGAGCTGGAGCAGGAAGAGAGGACGGAGACTCCTGTTTCCCAGCATAATAAGCAAGCAAAGCATTGCGGAGATGTACACTATATGCAGATGTAAGACTGCCAGGTATTCAAATGTGGCTTTCCACTGGTAGATACCAGCCAATTTATTCATGAAAATCTAGATTTTTGCTAAAGACTATGTTCTGTCTAATGATAGCATGGGTTTACTGTAATGATTAAGGCTCAAGTTTTCTCACATCTGTGAGGAATGCTTAGACATTCAAGTTTAAAAATAAAAATATCACTCTGGGCAGGATTTTAACATTTTTTTGAGGGAGTGTGGGATGCTGGGTGGGTGGATTAGATAGTAATCAGTTGAATAAACTCAGCTGAGCTTTGAAAGTTAAACTTCAAGCCATACAGGAAAATTTGCATGGTGGGACATAAAAAAGAGTTTAATTGTACCTGGCGTGATCTGTTTTTATTAAGGTGTACTAATATAAATGCACTTTTATGCAATCATTTTTATGAGATATTCAAGTGCTTTAAAAATGTAAAAATGAGTTAATAATATGCTTGAGAATTCAACAAGTATAATTGATAAACAGGAAGCTAAGGCACAGAAGGGTCCAGTTAAGCAAGACTATACGTGAGCAAATGCCACTTTTGAGAATTGAGTTAATGAAATTTGTCCTATTTGTTACTGCCAAAGGAGGTGGAAGCGTTTTCTTCCCAATATAAATGTCATTACAGAACATAAATACACACTAAGAAAATGTAATATTTTGGTGTGCTAAAGCATGTTTCCCTTTGTTACACATTTTGCACATAAGAATGCACTGCCTTTGTGCATTCAGCTGCTTATGATATATTTAGCAGACTCTTTTATCATACACTCTTTTCTGCCTCCTTCCACACATAAAGATTCAAAGAAACATCTTTCCATAGCATGTAAAGAAGTAACTAATGATATGCTATCGAGGAAGAAGTGTTCTCCTAGAAGAGACAGTTGCCTTTCAGAGACGCTAAAACAAACCCCCTATTGAATTCTTGCGCATAGCTTTATATCATTGCCTTTTTTTTTTTTTTTACCATGCTTAAAACTGCACATGCTGACATGAGATTGTACAACGTGCTTTAGTATTTTCACATTGTTTGACATTTATTCCTGAAAACTAGGAAGATAAAATTTCTAAACAAAATGTTTGGAACACGATTTAGTAGGTTGCTCTTTAGTAAAAATTTCTTTGTCACAAAAGGTTTTTGGTCTTGGAACTCCACATATGCTACAGTTCATTTCACCACATGCATATGAATTTATTATTGAGGATGCGTCCCTGCCACTGACGCATAATCAGACTGGTTAAATGTTCTAGTGGAAACAAAATATTCCAGGAATCTTAAACATTCAGTAGAAAGATAGAGTAAAAGAGTTTTTCTAATACCAGTGAAAGAGCGTGGTACACTAAGCATTCCCTGTAAAATAAAAAATATGTTTATGCTAACTGCAAACTATGCATTTCCCTCAAGAGCACAGCCTTTCCCTAAGCCCTGTGGAAAACCAGGTAATGTTTTCAGTTTGCCAGATGTGGCAGGTCTTTACTAAATGTTGCATTGCACTGTTACAAGCCCTTGCTTGTGTTAACTTGTTGTGTTTGAAAGCAAATTTGCAAGCAAGTGGAACTTGTATCCCTATCTGTCAATAATTCCTCATCACACTCAACAAAAAGTCACTGCTTTCCTTTTTCCCCGCCCCCTGAATGTGAAATTGCAGTAAATCAGTCAACAGCACTGTTTAGCATATAAAGCAGAAAACTTCAAAGCAAAGCAGCCTTTTCTCTCCACCTATGAAATTCCAGACCATGCTCCTAAATTCAGGGAAATCTACTCGTCCTTTCTACTTACAATTCAGAAAGCCTTGGCGATGCATATTAAAGGGCTGCTGTCAGCTTACATTGTTTAAAAATGGACTGATTAAAAAAACATTTGGGTAGAGCACCCTTTATATACTGTGTGAGCAACACGCTCATCTGGTAACGCTGCTCGCTCTCAGCCTGCAGAAGACTGAATTACCCCAGCTGACAATCCCTGCCGAATCTTAAATGCATTTTTGTTATTTGACTTTATGAATTCCATTTCAATATTTTTGCCTCTTTTGCTAGGACTTTCCTTAGGATTTACTCAAAGGAAGTGTGCCCACATGTGCTTACTCCCACTTTTCTTCTTTCCACGTACCTGCTTATTACCAAATCTTCAGCTTTGTAGATACTGAATTACCAATGAAATTATTTTTCCTCCAAAATGCAGGGGAAGGGTTACCCAGATTCTTACACTATAGTACGTTAATTTTTATCTTATGTAAGATAACATAATTATACATTAAAATTTTCTATCTGTCCAAATTAAAAAAACAAAACCAAACCTTGTCCAGGTTAAATGATACTTTCATAGCAGTATATCTGATATAGAGGGTTATGCTGTATGTTTTCTTCAGCAGCAGTATTGGCAAGACAATCCTACCCCTTTTCCATGCCTTCCCCCCTTGCCATGGCCAGATTTCACCACTCTAATTTATATAGATTAAAACATCTATAAGATTAGGTTGTAACCCAGATCATCCAAATTACCCTTTAAAGTAAATTTCTGCCCCGAAGCAAACATATCATGAAACTATGCCCTGAGAATCCCCCCCCCCAACGCCGCTAACCATCCATCTCTGTAAGGAGGACTCAGTCCATACTGAATTAGAAGATGGCTATTTTCTGCAGCTGAAATTAATTTCTTTACATAGAATCAGCATGAGGTCTATGCACTATTCAATAACTGCTGAACCCTGATGATATTAGATTTCTTCACTCTTCTTTTAACCAGTTAATTATCATGAGTGATTTCCCTCCTGCTTCGTTGTGTGTTTAAGAGGCGCAGGAAGTAAAGGTATCAAGAATTCCTGCAGTTACACCGCAGGCTTCTGCTAGTGAACTGCTTAAATCTGGGCTTTATGTCTACATTACATTAACAAACCTCTCATTTGGATACGTTGCCCTTTCCCAGGATCTCGTGTGCAGATTTCCGTATGCCTGATCCACATTCACCGAAATCAAAAGAAAAAAATCCTGTTAGCTTCAATGATTTTAAGACTCTGTCCTGTGTAGACTGAGAGATGATGAAAAAATGGAATGATCATTAGAGGCCTGAAACGAATATGCTGCAATATGACTTCTAACAAAAAAACATTTTCTTTTATTAAAAACAATAGGCTTAAAAATCAGAGATTTAACAGGGACTGCGCTCTTTCACTAACATGCCTAATAAACTCAGCGTGGTTCAACCTTCACATGTACTTATTCATACCACAGAGAACAATGTTAATCATGGTTATCAGTGTAAACAATTCCTACCTACTACTCACAGGCTACACAGCTTTCTGAACAGACTCTAACTAAATTGCCTGGACCCTGAAAGTCATAAATAGGAGTTTCAAAAGTACTACAGTCAAACAATATAACTATGTTTGTACATTTGTTTGTGAAAGCAAGCTTCAGAAAGTGTAAATGATGATGGGTTTACAAAATTGGGAAGATTTAAACCAACTGGGTAAGCGTGCAGCCTGATGTAGCAGTTATACCAGTCTAACAAACTATTCTTTTTCATGCCAGTTAGCCATTAAGCTGACTTAAGTGTAATGTTAAATTGCACTTTACTTGCCGCCTCTTTTAGTCTCTTCAACACAACGGGAAATCAAGATAGCAGATGGCAAGTAACTGTGGCGGCACTGCTTTGAGCTCACACTGTGCAAGTGCCCGGAGTCCATGTTTCAGAGCTTTACAGTTATCGGTACCTAAATTAGCTAATTTAAGTGAGGGTTAGGTATGTCAACACAGCCTGCAATCATGCCTTCAACTGCAATAGAGACATAGGCTGTGGGCTGATGTTCAAGGCAGATACAGCGGTAGCAGTGTAAGGAGTTACTGCCTCCAGCTGTTTGTTACTGCCCAGTGTACCAGTTTCCCTACCCCCAAGCAAGGCAGGGGAGACAGGATGCAGGTACCTCAGCAGCATCAGCTCAAAGTGGGGGGGCTCTGATGGGTCATTATTGCTGCACAGCTGGAAGGACCTATGTCCATGCTTAGTGTGTCCCATTTGAGACCAGGCAGGGCCTTATCTCAAACTGTCAGTTTAAGGTGGGCTGAAGGTAAGCCACTGAAAAACTGAAAGATGCATATATTTTGGTATACTAATTTCATCTGCAGAAATGTATTTTTAAATGATTGCAGCAATGTTTGTTAGATGTTGCCCAGCCATCACGGTAGTACCTGCAGAGACCGAGAGAATACCTTGTTTATTGGGATTTGCAGGAATTGTGGTAGCAGCTGTTAAACAAAATACATCAAAGGAGTCCATTTTCAAAATGCACCAGACCAAATAATAAGTCTAAAGGGTCCAGAATCTTATCTCTGATGAAATCAAGCTGTCTAGTGATTCACTTTTTTTGTCATTCTACAAAATGTTGCTACTGATACATCATCTGTGTGGAGGAAGATACCAACTGCTCTGTGACTCATCGTGTCTGTAAGGAAAGGTGACTACAGCTCTTGTGTGTCTGTCTGTGGCTGTATGTGGAATACAGATTTCAACAGTACTTACTGTCAAAGACATCTTAACCAAAATGCATATTTTAAATACACTACATTCTGCTGCCTCCCGAGTTGTATCATTTCATCATAAACCAAAATCTGCTTGCAATCAAGGAGATGCTCTCTATCCATTGATCTTCTTCCTCAGTTAATCCTATAGATGCTTTAAAAGAACTCTGAATGGTTTTTTCTTTTACCATGCTAATCAGGTACATCAAGATTTTATTCTCTATCTCGCTATTTTAAGTTGATGGTTTTTTTGGTAAGTTATAAATGTTTGCATTAGCAGATGGTGATGTTTTATCCTTCATCATAGGTCCTTAAATAGATTAAGTCAATGTTGTCAAACCCAAGGGAATTAAAGAAAAAGTCAGGCACACAGGAAACCTTATGGCCTGTAACGAATCAATACCTTTCTTAATCTCTATAAACATTGGGATTTCTATTCTGAGAAGCTAATAGTGAGAACTCCTGGTCTCCCTTCTGATTTTGATGCTGAATTACAACGACAGGGTCTTGATTATCCCTCACTGTTGTGGTTCCTCATTTTTAGGAGAATATTGGATATGAAATAGCTCCTGTCCACAAAGCTAATTGGATGCTACCAATCTACATATATGTCCTAATACTGATTTGACATGTGGGATCATCCCCCTGCCTGGTTTAGAGCAATGTGCCATCCCAGAGAAATCCACATCAGAGGGTCAAAATCTGCAGCTACCCCATCCCGAGAAGGAGCCTTAGTCGCAAAGTCATCGGTGATTCTGCAAGTGGTAGTGCCTCATTAAACGGTATATGTTCACCAAACATCATCTGGGTCAGAAATTCTAGCCCACTCTTCAGTTCACAAAGTCACTATGTGCAGTGCAAGTATTTTGTCACCAGTATCTCTCTGTCTTTTTAGCTGAATTGAGACAGATCCACAGCTTGTGCAAGCTTGTGCTTTTTTCTGTGTCAACAAACTGAAACATTTACTTTGCATTGTAGTTAATTGCAGTGGTCACTATTAACTATAAGCATCTGGATTAAATGCAGAAACCAAATCTGCATTCATAATTCTTTCCACCTGGGATAAACCATCTGCATTACCCAAGCAGGCAGTTTGAGTAGCATCAGTTCCATTTCTTTCAAGCCATAGGGCCACACTACTTCTGCTCTTTTAAACATCAAGAAGGTGGCAGTTCACAACGCTGTTGTCAAATGAAACAAAGCAAACATTCTCCATGAGTGTAAAGCAAAGGTAAAAAAAATTTAAAAAAAAACAAAAAAAATTAGGAGATATATCCAAAGTTTATTTTAATTTTTACCACGGTTGGACCTCTTTTCCGACAAGGTTAGGTGTTACCAGGATTAAGAAAAGCTGAAAATCATTGCTCAGTGCTTTAAAGAGAGAGAAAACTGTGCCTAAGGACTCTAAATCAAAGACAGATTATTTTCCCTTCACCTAATCCTTCTCAGGAGCAGGACAGAAAGCTGTGATGGTGGGTGGGCATTAAGGACCAAAACAGAAACATATTTTCCTACTTTGCCAGATAAGACCTTTGGTTGAGCAGCTCCATGCTTTACACGACCCTCAGTCAAAACCTTCCTCATCCATCAACCAAGTTCCAAAAATTTCTAACTGTTGAGTCCCATCAGGTTAATCCAGCTGGTGAATCCAGCACTTCCAGATGCTCTAAGTACAGGTGAAAATCCCTTCCCTTATCCTAGAAGTAAAAGTTTAGAAGTAAAGGAAGAAGACAAACCTTACCAGTCATTCAAAAGCCTGAACAGCAATATAGACTTTGATTTAATAATGAAGTGAGAACAGCCCAAATAAATCTGATTATCTCAGAATAGCAACAAGAAGGCAGACAAAACTGAGATGCTATTTGGGAATAATTAACGTTGGTAGGGCTGAAAGACAGTACGGATGTCTTTTATGATGCCAAGTTCCAACACAAGTTCTCATCTAGAGAAATCTGATCCACATGATTAATTTTCCACCCACAATCCATCAGGTGTTAAGGAAGAAGCAGCGGGGCAGATCCACATCCACATAGCTGTCCCTGCTGCGGGGCCCTGAGAATCCAAAGGGAGATGGATGCCCACAGGTAGGTACAAGCGCCTCAACTGTCCTGCTTAAGCCCATATGCAGCTATGAATTACAGCTCTAAATCTTGGGTAAGCTGGAGCTATAAAATATACGAATTCTCAGTTCAATGTATACTTCTGACACTGGCCATCATTGGTGACACACAAAATCAACCAGCTTATTACTTAGAATTTTTTTTTTTTTCCTTAAGCAAGGGGACTTTGAAGTAATTTGCTCACGGGCATGTGATCTTTAAAGCTTGCTCTGAACTTGGCTTATTCAAGTCCTGTTCCTACGTGAACACTTTAAACACAGCTCATAGGTCTTTCTTTCCCCTCCCCAAAGTGACAAACAGTAATGATGGCTTGTGAAATCCAATTTTGCATTTTACTTCAAAGTGTTTTATTTCATAAGCTCCTGAAGCTTTTTGTATTGATCCCAGTTAAGGTCATCTATCTGCCAGTTTCTACTAGTCTCTTCCTCACTGCTGACTGTGGCATCTCTGCCACTGAGGAAAATACGAAATCTGACAAATGGATACAGGCAGAGAACTTCTGAAGCAGTGTATATATCTTTCTGCATCTTTCCAGAGAAAGACACAAATCTAGACTTATGTAGTTATATATTTTGTGTACACAGAGACAGTTAAAGTGTACATAATATAGATAGGACAGGAATGAAGGTACGTTTTAATATAAGTTTCTCACAAAACAAGTTTATATACATTTTATAGACGACAGTTTAGACATATGAAAATATAAATAGACATCAAACAAAAAAATACCCATTTGAGCACAAGCAAGCACAATTTAAAGTCTTCTTAGACATGTACTCCCCCAAAATCTGCCAGGAAATGCAGAAAAAAATCTTCATATGAATTATTACTGTGGTCACAAGAGCTAGTGAAGGACCATACCAAATTGTTCTGACTTCCCAATGAATCAGAATAAAATGCCTTTTGAACTAGATGGCAATCCATTGAATTGGAATTATACATTAGGGCTACGGCTACCATGTTTGGCAGAGATTCAAACCCTGTAAAGTCACCTTCAGAAACTGGGCATGACCTCCATTCTCAAGAGTGAAGAGTGCAATAATTTGGGCTGCTTCTTTTGCTTTGCTCTCATATGTCCTGAGAGCTCCAAAGGGAAACTGCAAAGGCAACAGGACTTCCACCACGGTGATTTGCTGACATTCTACTGCTGATAGGAAATTAGCTCATTGTAAACCAGCCACAGATGGACCTCCAAGTCAAGCTCGGCATGGTGGGCAGGCAACACCACTCTGGCCATCAGAGAGGGGGCTGAGCGGCAAAAATTGGTTCAGATATGGTCCTTCCCAAAACTAAGAGCTGAGCTCTGGGCTGCTGGTTCATATCTTATTCTGGTGATTCTGTGGTCACACCATTGCCTATCAGAACTTTCTTTTTATATTTCCATTATGAAGATGCGAAAAGAGAAGACAAGCAGCAAAATTCACGCGCACACAAGAATATTTCAGCCTGCTCCCATGCTGGCTTCTCAGATTTTTGTAACACTACTGCCAAGATAGTTTTATGGTGTTTAGACTGCCTCAGTTTCCTTGAACTGGTGTGAACAAGACCAAACCACGGCGGCTCAGACCAGCAATCTGATTTTCAGTTTATCGAGACACAATGCATAGTACAACCATTTGCAACTCCATGGTGCAAATCACATTATTGGGTGCATTCATGAACTAAGGGCTTTCTCTGCTGCTGGCAGTAGCTGAGATGATGCAGAGGTTTCATAGCTGTGGGCCTGCAAGAAGGAAGTTCATCTTAAGCCTGAAAGATAATTCTTGGTCTAATTGCTATGTTGTGCCTGAAAAAAAAACAGAGAGAAGAGATACTGGATATTCTCTACCCTAAGAGGTAGAGAATGAAGGTAGTTAGAGAATGAAGTGCAGCAGGTGGAAGAAAGCGTTCCAGTGTTTGTAAGCTCACATGCAGGAGATAATCAGACAAGGGCAAGAAAGAAGTTTCAGCCTCTGTCAAATGCCAAAGAACAATTTGAGATTAAGTGCTTGCTTTTTATTGGAGAGCCCTTTGTGTTCTAGCCCTAGTACTGCAACATCTTCGAAATACCATGTTTTCAACTCAGTCTCTGTGGGATATGGCAAATGCAAATGATATTACCTCAGAAATGAAAGAGTCTCTATTTGTGTAGTATTTGTAGCTGTTTAAAATACTTTTTATGTCTGTGTTTGATTCCAACTTGACATGGCAATTATTAAGAGTAGCATTTAAATGACTAAAGCATTTGCAAGAGAGACTGCATGCATCTCCATTTGTTTAGGCAAAACAACAGCACAATCCTTGTAAGTGTTGGAACATCTAAACTTGAATTTCTGTCCTAAAATGTCCAATTATTTCCTGCTAATTTGTAAGAAGACTTTCTAAGGAAGAGTCTTTTACAAAAGCTTCTTAAATAACAAAAAAAAACAACCCAACCCCATAGCTTTGTCAGAATATTCTGTTTGCTGCAGCTTGTTACACCAAACACACACTCCCAGACAGGTTATGCAGCTCTAGGGGCTCCCATATTTAAATATTCTCTGCCCATAGTTGATATTTCTCTGCTTTTAAAGTGTTGTAATACTGCATTCTTTCAAGATCACTCAGAGTTGAATCATACACTCTATCACTTTAGCTAAAGAATAGCCTAATTAAAAAGTAAAAGGTGTCCTTTGCCATTTCATCCTAGACAAACAACTGAAATGGAAGGATAAGAAGTTCAGAACAGACAATGTAATGCAAAAAAAAAATAATAAATTAAGGAGTCCAACTTACCCCTCTACATCATATTTCACAAAGGAAAATAATCTATTGTCTTTCCAAAGACAATGGCCCCGACTGTACATCTCTTGTACAACAGAAAGGATAGCAATCTTGAAATTACTCTAAATGTTTCACATGCCTATCGATTCCTTCAAGTTACAAGAGCTAAACAAAGACAGAGAATCACACTCTGACCCCTTTAAAAACATCAAAGTGCCACACTATCAGTCCTGAATCTTCTTTACAATCCAAGCTTGGGCGATTATGTTACAGTGCAACTGATTATTCATAATCTGTCCTGAAACTACAAATTATTTATTGATTTTTCTCTAATATTATCAAGTTCTAAAGAATAATTACTGGTGTAATAGTTAGCCAAGTTGTTATGAGAATTGTAAGCCCTTTTAGTTAATGCATGGCATATGTCTGAGGCATTCAGCTAATTCACATATCTGTCTGCACTATTAATAGAGAAGGTTACATGCCAATTATCCAGGGTTCAATCAGCCTGTTAGGATACAATAGCTGCAGTGTTCACACACTTGATGTGCCACATTCCTCACAGACATTATAAGCAGCTGGTCCAGATAAGACCACTGGGGCTTTAATATTTAGGAATCACTCCTTCACCCAACCTGGACTGAGATTTTTTTATTGTTATGGTAACTGAGGTTCTTTTGTTACCTCTAGTATCTTCTTTTTTTTCTTTTTCTTTTTTTTTTTAATTATTTTTAGATTCAGCAGTATTGAAGTCAACTGACATTTTCCTCCTGTTAGGAGGGAAAACAGACCATTGTAAATGGCTGTAGCAAACCCATAGACACAATAGATTCGGGCGTTCTCCAAATTCCCCCAAACTAACAGCATTTTTCTATCGTGAGGAGGCATGTTAATACCTCCTGTATCACCCAAATCTGCAAAAAGGAGCACGTTGAAAAGACTGCTCCATACTAAATGCTTAATCTCATTTAATTATTTTGCCTGCTTAACTTAAAAAGGAAAATAAATTAAAAAAAAACCAAACACAAAATAAATACAAAACCCAAAAACATTAATTTAGGTTGTTATTTGTCCTGCCTTTTTATTTTGTTATTGCGTTTTGGGGGACAATAACTTTGGAAGAAGTATTCTTACTTAGTTTAGCGAAAGGTAAGAAACAGCATGCAAACAACCAATTTAGAGTGCCATGTTAGTGAAGCCACTGTGAGCTCGATTGGGGATTTCACCACATGAAAACCAGACATTCATCTGTTCCCATGGAGATACTCCTTCTCCCAGTCAATCAGGGAGCTGTTCAGGTCAAACAATAGGCAGTGGTTCCTTTTCTCATCTTACAAATAGATACCCCCTCCCTCCTCCTCCTTCTATTTACGGGTATTCTCAATAACATTTAAACACCTACAAAACAAGCAATTATATTTTCAAATGATTAGGAGTGAGTGTTTGCTGAGATTTTTTTCAAGCTTCGAGAAAAATTAATAGCGCCTGACTTAAATAAAAATAAGGCCCTACTGGACTCTCACACCCTAACTTACGTGTATCCCCTAACCTTGCGTGTATCTTGAACTTTTTTCAGCACTATTTACAATATTCATATCAAGATAAAATTATCTTCTCAGGACCTGAGCTTCATTTGTTGCCAGCAGCCCCTGCTAAAAGTGTGTCAAACAGCCTGAAATAATTCTGTGTAACTTTTTAATTGTCAGAACAGAGCGAAAAGAAACTCACCACAGAATAATGCTGGGAAAAAATACAAAGTGTGATTACTTACAGAACCATTAGCTATTTCCTAAAAATAAAGAAGCACATAGAAAGCAGTTGTACAACACGGAACAGAAGATGGAAATTATGTTTTTACAACACTGCTCCTGCTCAGGTATATTGGGCAGGCTCAGGGACAACACATCAGAGCACATCGGTGGGATGTTTCCTTACAAACACAGTCAATTTAGAATTACGTTTTTTCCCTTACTGCCCATTGGTGTCCACAAATTTGTACATTTAAGCATATTACTATGTAATGCTATATGTATTTGTAAAATTATGTACTTCTATATGTTATTACTTAGGAAACTAAGGGCACTTTTTCTGCTCTTAAAAAATTCTTACCTTTCACGTGATCAAGTATTGAATTTCCTCTCTCAAAACGCCTCTGTATTACTAAGCTTTGCAAATGCTGTAACACTTGAGCATGCACAGTCACTCCACCTGAGGAAAGGTACTCATGAAACCAAACTGTTTAGCACCCTCCCTCTCCTCATTGACAGTTTTAGAACCTGCAGACCATTTTTGGCAGAGCTGCTGAAATTTCTTAATTAATTTCTTGATTAATTAATCACAGTGATGATTAATCCCTTGTTTTTTTCATGCAAACCCATGACTTGGCAGAGGGAGAGAGCACCCAAATCAAGGAAATGCAAGTAAAATTCCATAGTTATTTAACCATTAGGTAATTTATCAGCACATACCTGCCAACAACTTAATCCAGGTGTCCCTGCCCAGCTAGCAAGCAAAGAGACAAATACAAAAAGAGATTTGTTGCAGTCGAACTGGGAGAAGTCTGGGGTTTATTGCACAGTGGGTATCAGAATTCTATCTGCTGTTATGTTGGCAGGATAGGGGGATATGTAAGTATGTAACACAAATGCATACAAAAGTAAAGTTCATTAATTCTCCTCAGAAAAGAAATTCTTTAAAAGAGGGTTTGCACGGAAGCTTGTGCCTGAAAAGCAGTGTCACAGCTTTGTATATACACATGTAAAAGTTAAGTGTCAGATACCAACAGGCTGATAGCACAGTAGCTGTGCCTGTATAATGGCAGTACTAGTACTTAATCACTTAATAAATATTAATGAATGAAAGGAACTTCCCAGATTCAAAAAGAAACGGCAAAGATACTACACGAGCCTCCTCCAAGTTCCTCCTTAAATACCATCTCTAGTGGGAGGCAGGAGCATCTGTCCAGCCGGAGTGCAGAAACACGCATCCCGATAGTCTCACTGACACTGCGCTTCCCCTTGTTTTATTCACTAATTGTATCCTACACTTCGAGGCTAAACTCCTTAGGAAAGCTGGGCACACAATGAGGGATTCATAGTGGGCCTCTTGGTGTTACTGTATTACAAATACTAAACCAAGGTAACCAGCTCCTGCCAAGGGTGTGCTGAGGCTCTTGTAAAATGTGGCAGCGTTGGCCCGTGCCAGAGGGGGAGAATTTCAAAGTGGCATCAACCAAACCAGAAAAGCATTTACAGCAAACCAGAAAGCCTGATTTTTCCAACACGCTCTCTTACGAAAATGAGAGGAAGGAAGGAAATCTGGCAGCCTAAGGAGAAGATTTTTGTTCAGATGAAATCTCAAGGAGAAGTTTAAAGAAGAATCCACGTTCAGCTCGCTGAGTAAGAATAGAACAGGAAACTGCAAATGACACCAGCGGTTTGGATTGTACGATTAAGTAACTGCCCTCCTTTTTAATGAAGTCACTCAAGTACAACTAAACAGCAAAGCAAAGCAGTAAAGTCAATAGAGCTAAACTCTCTTAGCTTTAAACAAGCCCGGCCAGTTATACGGCTTCTCAGAAAATTGCATTTCCATCCCCACGCGGGGAGATTTCATTTCTCTGAACGATTGGGCTAGCACAAAGAAATGTGAGCTCGAAACTGCTCCTGAACCGACTCTGT
>VWZK01005000.1:4296-15405 GCA_013396935.1 Baryphthengus martii | reverse complement strand
GGAATTATAAAGTCAGAGATAGTTAATAAACAAACAAAATTAAATTTCACACTGCAAACGTAACTTAGTATTAACTGCCCTTTGTGCCATTTAGCAAGAGCCCAGTGACTACCTATTCTTGTCAGTGATTTCTCACCTATTGAAAGAACACATTTGCAAGTGACTTACCCTTTGAAACACCCAGTGCTGCTGAAAAGGGGCTGATGGGCTGGCACCTGTCGTTAAAACGCTTTTATCTATTGAATAAGGCTTGACTGAATTAACCGTTTTAAAGAAGAGCTCTGTTTTCGCATACTGTAGTTAACCCATTAAAGGAACAATATTATCACTCACCAATCTCCCTAAGGGTGTTTTTTTTAATCTTTTCTCCCTGTTTTGGTCCTGTGTTAAACTCAACTGCTTCCCACAAGTGCCGAGGGCTGTGTGCAACACCCTCCATCAGCTTATTCAAACCGAATACTTGGTACTGAGTAATTCTTGGTCACATATTCCTTTTATGCCTTGATGCAAAGCTAAGAAGTTAGATCATGACCTTTCACATGAGCAGCGTGGTAACAGCTACTGCGTCTGGGCACACTGTTTGCAGCTCCAGGGATGTCCATGAAAACTCACGTAAATATCCATGTGTAAATATATTCAATGATATTTGATTAAATGATACTTTAGGATAAGGCCAGTGGCATAGATAGTATTATCAAGATGGAAAATAGAGTCGTGGATTTTATTTTCTTTTACTTCTTCGTGGAGTATTTTGAATAGCGTATTGTTTTTACACACAGCAGAAACTGGTTAACTTGCTATGGCAAAGCGGGAGGAGCTGACAACCATAAAAAGGAAGTTGCACGTCATATTAGAAATGAGCTAGAACTGTCTGTAATATTAACAAAGAGAAAAAGGGAAAGTAGCAAACAACACGTTACCTGGAAAAAAAAAACAACAAAACGTTCTCACACCAAAAGCAGAACCTTTGAAGAGCTAGATCCTCAATTTGTGGCCAGACCTAAGAAAAGGCAAAGCAAATCTGTGGACTAATTGATCCTAGAAACAAACTGAATCCTTGTTAGGGATTTTATGCTTGCAAAAGAGGGTGGAGGAAAATCAGGCAAGAATAATTAGGAGCAAGAAACCTTTCCCCTCCCAGAAAAACCCACATCAAGTCTGAAATGGAATTCATAAGAGAAACCCTGCATCCACTTAAGTAAATAGGAACATGCTGATTTCTTTCACTAAGATCTCAGCCTAGGTGGTGGACTCGTTTCTGTAGATGCTAAAGATTTACTGCCTCTAACATATGAAAAAAACCAACCCACAAAAACTAAAATGCCTAGTTTGCTCCAAGCTAAACTGATCGAATTCTTAATATTCAACAGAAAAACATCTATTTGATGTGAAGAAGCAGTCGCTGCCATCAGAGGGACCATGCTGAGGCTTTGTCAGATGTAGTATCTTAAACTATCCACGATCTAAAGTTACAAGGGTGCAGGAAACACAGGCTCCCAGCCTGTCCCATGCTCAGGGCATCCAGATCCCAAGAGAAATGAGCAACAATGAAGTCAGCAGCCAGAAGAACACACCTATAATTTAAAAATAATATTACCATTTTCATTTTGCCCCAGTGCAGCAGAATAGTAGCAAGACTGTGGGATGTACCCATTTAGACTGGTGAAGTGAGGAGCTAAACTGCAGAGACCCAAAACCACACACCACCAGTGATTCATATGAGTTATTCTTTTATGCAAGTTTTCTGATTTTTACAGTTCCATTATCTGAGAAATTCTGGGGAGATCCTGAATTCTTTGGCATCATTAGCAAAACTCATTAATTTCAAGAAGATGGAGTGAATATTTATGCCCAAGACAGATCCCTACAGTTACCAGATTCCACATTCAAGACTGTATTTCCAGGATGACGAAAATGAGGCTGAATTTAGATATCTTTATCCCTGTGTGATATTTATTCAAACCAGATGCCTCAAATTCCTTACGAATGCTTACAATAACTATTAATCAAGTATTCACATTGTACAGATTGTAATCGAGTGTTCAGATCTGCAGTCCACTTCAGATATCAAGAAACAGTGATTTTTTTAAAAAACTTCCTTCGCCAAAAAGGGATCAAAGAAAAATACGGTAAACAACACGTAGCTCCCATGAGCTATCACACAGAATCAGCCCGGAAAATTCCTACAGAAAAGAAAATATTAGTAGTAATATCTTATTAAATTACTTGTACTGGGTAGTACTCAGGAGTCCCAGTGATGAATCAGGACCTCATGAGAATCCTAACACAGACTGAAGAGGTCCTGTCCCAGGGGCACCGCAGTTTAGAGATTATAGGGCTGTAAATATTAAACTGCTTACTAGGGTGTGTTTTCTTTAGGAGACAGTTAAGAAAGTAGTACCTACAAGAGAAGTCTTATGGTATGCGTTCTTTCCAGTGACATAGTACCCTCCAGACCATAGCTTCTGCAGCATGGGCTTTTCATTGACCAAGCTGCTGCAGTGCTGAGGAATCTTAAGCTGAGTAACGTAAATATACCCTGAAGTGAATAAACGGGGCTGACACATCCCTTATTCACACCCCGATGCATCGTTTGTGCAATCTTTAACTTTAGAAACAATGCAAACGATAGCACTAGGTGTAGAGGCATAGGGAAGAAGTATGCCGTGGACTGCACACCACGGGCAAACAACAGACCTGATGAGTGTTCTCAGTTTAGAAGAATGAGTAAACAAAATGGCCATAAAGACCCGAGCTTATGCGTGCTGCATATTTACCTAAGCATAACTGCTCTGTGGAACAACCAAATCCCAGAGTATGCAGGAAATAAAGTTGTTTAACAGGATGTTATCAGAAGGAAATAAAATAACTCAGTTTCTTAGCTATCCTTACTGCTAGTTGCTATTCATTTTCCTGAATACACATAACTGAGGCCTTCGACATCAGACTTGAACAAAGCGCTCTGACACGCTCCTTGATTCACTTTGAGGGAAAAAGGTAGTAAGTCTATTAGATGGCTATTTAGTAAGTTTAATTGTAAAGAAAGCTGTTTACAGCAAGAACATGTTCACCCAAAATATAAAGAAGAATAATAAATGATATCCACCAATTCTTTAAACAGATAATAGCTTAAAGAAACTGAGGATATTACATAGTAAGCAAAAACCAACATTGAAAAAGCTCCTCATTTCCTCTCAGGCTTTGGCCCTCTCTTTGGAAATGTGGAAAAACATATTTCTAAGATGAATGTCTTTTGTTACTGCAGCGCGATTGCATGATTCTAGTGGTACCACAAGCAGACGAGGAGAAAGACACAGTGCTAATGGGTGCTCGCTTTTATCTCATGCATGAAAGTAATTCTTGTAATGTAATATACTTCTGCGTGAAGAAATTAAAATACTTCAGGTATGTCATTGATTGGAGATATCTGAAGCCCAATTGTTACACTGAGGGACTTTTTATTCTAAATCTTTTATTGCCTTATCATAATTGGTTTTGTATTATGAACAAAGTTAAGTTTAGTCTTCTGCTGAATTTTCTCAAGCTGACTCTTTGCCCCATGAGTGATAATTTGGAAGGTTAACTTCTATTCAGCTGCTTGTTTTTTTTGTTTTCTAATTTGCACAACTGAAACTCAGTCAGTCAATAAGCTGGTACACCAGCCCTGACTCAGCTCTCAAGTATGTCACTGTATCTTGGGTGTGACTCCACTGAAGTCAGGCTGGTATAAAATTAAAACAAAAGTGAGTGTGAAAGGTACTCTGAGTACCCAGTGCAGACAGCCAGGGTAACACAGCAGCGATCAAGCCCATGCCAGAGGGGGCCTCTCCCTGATTTTCTGACAGGGTCCAGTACCCCTCAGCCTGGCAGAAGTGTTTCCCACCTCCCTGAGATACAGAGCACAGTGAAGAGCCACACTCTCAAATGCAGAGGATGTCACCAGCAAAATATCATGCGCACGCATCTCAGAGAAACTAGCAGATAGCAACAAAGCCTGCTGAGTTTTAAAAAAAATAATAAATATATATCTGCAAAAAGGTCAGGGACAGAGAATATGGAAATCTGCCAAGTCCTGCCTGCTGGTGGCAGCCACCCTAGCTTTTTAGTTTCATTTTAAGCAGCTGTAAAAAGCAAGCCCCCTCGCTCCCCCTGCGTCGCGATGTGGACATTTGCTGTGCGTTCTGCTGGGACATGAAGAATCTTCCTCATTCCCAGGGCCGCAGCGGGATGCCCGGGAGAAGCGGGATCCAATTAAGGTGGGGCCCAGCTTTACCCAGAGCATTAGATTCATGGCAGAGGCCATGTCACTATCGAGCTCTTGCAAAATAATTAAGGAAACTGTTCTTCACATGAGAGGCTACTTCTGGCTGTCAGAAAAGGAAAAAAAAAACCCCACCACCTTAATTTAACAGCACCAGAAAGTGAAGGTTATTTTAGTCTAGGCATGCCAGTGTAAAACTGTAAGCATTTTAACTTAGACCTGCTTTGAAAGGCATAAACCCTAAATATGATCACAACTTTTCATTAAATTGTTGCTTGAATTATTCCTGTTTTCTGGCCTGCAGTTGCTCTGGCCCCTGGAAATTTGGAACCAGCAACAACTCTTAAGAATATAGCTTTCTACTTATAGAAAGACTATATATGTTCCCCACAGAGAGCTGAACCTAGAGCTGAGAGCACCCTCTATATTGTCGTTAGACTGTCATCAATGCTTGCACTGGGAACTGAAATGGGAAGAGTATGCCAATTATTTTGATTTTTAAAAACTTTTTTTTATTTATTTAATAAACCCCAGCAAACCATGTGCTTAAAGTTAAGCACATGTTTAAAGTGCTTAAGGAAATAGGAATGGCTTAATGTGTGTCTTTGGAGGGACAGAGTTGATAAGACAGATTACAGTTTTACCACAGAACAGACACAAAAATGGACTCAGACCTCTTTTTAACTAAAATCAACTATAATACAATCTTTGTCTACACCAAAGACTTCTGGCTTCATAACTAGCAAACGGGATTTTTATAACATAAGTTTACCCCAAAAATGTTAACTGTGACCTCATACCAATTTTGTTAGCTCTTCTGAAAACAAATCAAACTCTTACTTATAGGATTCTGACATTCTTGGTACAGACCAAGTGGTGACTTTAAACCACTCCAGTTATATTAATATAACTTCATTGATGACTCTTCATTTTGGAAATCGGGCAGTCAGCTAAGTACAGTTGTGTAATAGTAATTCAGTAAGCTAGAAAAATTGCCCATGTAGGCAAACCCACATGACTTTTAGTCCTGGCATATAATCCCGTAGCGTTGGCAAACAGAGTTTCTGGGGGAAAGGACTGGTCTTTTAACATTTTACAGCCTAGCTCAAAAGATTCCAATCCATAACTGCATAGATTAATTAATATTAATAATTTCATTGTTAATAACATTATTAATTGGGAAGCCACAGCTTGTCCCAGCACATTATGTTCACGGCAGCCTACCAGTAGCCCTGCAGAGCTTTGTGCTGGCATGCTCCTGAGGGACAGTACAGTATGTGGGAATGGGAAACCACACGTAAAATGAGGACAACAAGTTACCCTAAATGAACAATATAAGGAGGACCCACCTATTCAGGCCAAACCTGCCTGTCTCCCCTACTTGTCCTGCCAAAGCAATAGCAGAGTGAGAACTGAAAGCACATGGTAGTGTTGTTCTGGTGTGATCTCCAAGCTCAGCAGGGTGTTTTGGGGATCTCTAAAAGACAGCAGGCACATGCCCCACTGCACATACCACTATTGCCTAGCCCCAATATGCCAAACTGACCCTCTGTAAGTAAAAAGCAAGATGAAAGCAGTCCAGGAGTGACCACACGTGCCGTTATGTGGCCAGAGAAAAGCAAGTAACAGCCTCAGGCAAGAAGCGAGGAGCCTCATCCACCAGCTCAGCCACAGCCAGAGCAGCACATTGGTCCACAACCAAAACTTCTTTCCTTTTCTGCCAGCCCTCTCTCTCCCGTACCACCAACAACAAAAGAAGTCAGTATTAAAATCAGAGGTTGTTAGGCAACTTAGCTAAATTTATATCCATACTCAGCACTCTGCTGCTTCCTTAAGGGAATAGCTTTCCTATCGGAAGGGCTGTTGGTTTATATCTATCATTCTCCTTTCCAGGCTGTACAATGGTAAACACCTGTTCATTTAGCAGCTGATAGAAGACATAATAGCTGTGTAACTGTAAATAGTCAGCAGCTGTAAACGCTGATGCAAATCATACCTAAATGATTGAAAGAGCTGACAGAGCCTATTATGCATCCTGCAAGCAACGCCGCTCGACTCTCGTGGCATTTCATTTTTCCTGAGCAGTGACAAGCCTGGTTTTGCTCAAGTTAGGAGATGGAAGTACATTCTTCATTAGATCTAAGAATGTGTAACACCTTACTCCTGTGGTTAAAGTTTTAAAGTGATCTTTTGATAAGAATTATTGCGCTCTGGCTCCTGTCCCAGCTCTGCTGAGGGCAGAGGCTGAAAGATATATTTGAACTTCCAATGCTAGAAAATTAGTTGCGGGTGGAGGAGAACGGCGAAAACTGCCTGTTCTAACTGAAAATGACACTAGTTTCGAAAATATCTATGGTAACACTGCTTAGTAAAATCATTTTTGAAAATGCAGGCGAACTACCTCTCCCAGGAGTTCTTTGGCTCAATGCTTACTATGCCAAAACAAGGAACAGCTTTAACTGAAACACACGCGCATCGCCCCCCCCAACACACGTACTGCTTTTCACAACTAGTAGGAAGTAGTCTGGTTTAACAGATAAATCACTGGAGCGGAGTTCAGGAAGCTTTAGCTCTATCAGTGCTATTAACTCCAGTTGGGCCCTGCTCCTCAGGAAAGGGCCCTTGGGGCCTTGGTGTAGGGGACGGGGCAGCACTTGCTGGGCACGCTGCGCTCCCCTGGCTGCCTGACATATATCCTGCTTATCAGCCTTCTCTCCTGATGTCAATACCAGCAGGGTTTTTGTACAGACCAGTGTTTTGCTGCTGAGGGTCAGTCGTGTTTTTCAAGCAGTTCCTCAGCTGTGGCCATGGTATTTGTCCTCCCAAGCCAGAGCCAATGTAGCTCACCGCGACCAAACTGTTCTGCCACGAGGGGAAAAGCTGATGCGGCATCGCCAAAACACACCAGGGAGTTCACAGGGAGGGCACAGTGGAGATGTGTGACATTCTGCTGCAGTTGCTGCTCTCAGTGAAACCATCCAGTGTCTGACCCACCACTGGGAATCGTGACACCACCCTTCCTTGTTTTTCCTTGCTCATGCTTTCAGGGATGCCAGACCAGGGAATGGACCTGGCCAAGGATGAACACAGACATGGGGAGGATTTATGCCAGATTAAAGCTACTGTAAAACCACAGCCTGAAGGTTTCTGTTTACATTAAAAATGCCACCCAAAAATGTCATAACCTGATTCAGCATGACTATATTGACAAATGTTTCTTCTGAAGACCTGCACAGTACCTTGTAAACACCTTCTAGAAATTAAATAAATTTATCAAAATTCAGAGGTACAGGTTGAATATATTTCTGCATCATTCATTGCCATGATAAAATATGAGCATGGATTTTTTTTTTATTGTATTATCTGGTTTTATAAAGTCTATTTTAAAGAAAGAAACCCGTGAAATGGGAAATTACATTTTTAAGAACACTTCTTTAACAATGACTTAAAATCTTGAGAATTTTACCTTGTAACCAATGATACATATCTGTGACAATGCAAAAACCTGTAAAACATAATTACTTGCAAAATATAGCTTGCAAATATTTTAACACTAAATATTGTTTATTTAAATACTGATTCATTAATTTAATGTCATAAAATAACATCTCATGTTATAAATAACTGCCTTGTCTAACATCTTGAAGCTGCATGTCTTCTTTCTTTCTGTCTCCCTCTTCCTCCTACTCCACTAGTGTCGAATTGCATTGAAGTCAATTAAGAACTGCTCATTTATTATACACACCTTGTTAAAGCAAGAAGGATAATTGAATGCCAAGACTCCCTTTCCTTCATGTCCACGATTTAAAGTAACATGATAGGTAATAAGGATTTTTGAGATTAGATGGCTTACAAATAGATGTATAGGATTTTTTTTTTTTTAAAAAAAGGCCCCATTGTAAGAAGGCCCATTTCTTTGATTTTAACTATTGAAGTGTGCATTAACCTGTGGGGCTGATGTTGCAGGGACAGGAGGATTAAGCTCTGTTTTTTGAATTCCTGTAAGTGAAAGGTTTTATTGGAGGAGAACGAGGAGGGTGGCGAAGGCAAAAAGACAGCTGGGGAATGAATGATGAGCAGAGCCCTTTGTGCCACCATTTGGTTTTAACACTAGGATTGCTGTGAAATGGTGGCTCTGCCTAGTGCAGTGGCGGCATAAAAATATCCCAGCTGTGATCCCTTCTGGTTAAGCAAGGTAATGTAAAAGGAGAGAGAAAAAAAATCTCTAAACCATCTTTTTGATAATTCTTGATTTTGACAATTGGGAATACAGACTGAAGAATATACTTCTGTCTCTTGGGCATGCATGCTTCAGTCCACCTGTACTGGGTCAACATTACCAAAAGGACATATTAAGAAGTGCACCCTGTTGCAACACCTAAACCTGGATTCCATCTAACAACTTTGAGTTATTAAATAATAACCTTGAAGAGATTCTGGAGAGGTACTTTGTGCCCAGACAGATAGCCAAACTCACGGAAACAAGTCTAGTTTTACTGGCCGGCAAATGGAAAGCCCCGGTAGCCTTTATCCGCTGTGCTGGAGAGTGCTGTGTCTGGGCAGTGATGGTTTGTCTAAGGGTGTGCATAAGGAAGTCTCGCTTTTCTGAAAACCTCCTATTTCATAAGTGTCTTTTGCCAGAAAAGGAGAAGGATTTTAAACATAAAATATAGGCACTTCCCTCCCCAGTGCCTGTTTCCATGCTGCTTTCTTTGAGACCACTTTCCTGTACAAGTAAAAATCTGAATAGCCATTTTTCCCCCATGAGGAATGTGCATATAGATCAGATAAAGTAAGGTTCAGACTACTGAAATTTGCACTCATAAATTACAGTTCAGACAATAAAGTTTTTCCCAAGCCACACTGAAAAACATCTCCTTAAATGTTCCTTCCTCATAAGCAAGAGCAGTCTAGTTCATTCAAGGTGACTCACTGAGATACATATTTAAGGCTAAATGTCATTCCATTAGTATTTATCAGCTGAACAAAAAGTCCCCAAACAGAACTGAAAAGCCACAATTTCAAACTAAAGGAGTTTGCCATGCACTCACTAGAGATCTGTTCTGCTGCTTCTGAGAGAGAAATTTACTCCAGAGGCTTTAAAATCTTAATTATCAGGTGTAAAAAAAACAAAACAACCAAACAAACTCTTGAAGAACAGTTACCGGTTCAACATGCCAGCTGTCTGGTAAAGTTAAGTATGTTGGATGTTTTCTGAACCAATGTGAAGCAATTAGGCTCGATTGTGGTTTAATGATTCTCCAAACGCCTTTTTTGTTCTGTTCCTTTGTCCTGAGGGTTCTTCCTATCACATCGGGCCCAACCGAGGGCGGATGATAAAGTGCCCATGTTTGATTGGGAGGTTTGAATAAGAATTCCTTCCTAACAGCTTTCTCCTCTCAAGGAAATAATGGTATGAAATAAATAAATAAACAAGCGAACAATTAAGAAACTGCCTCTGTCCTATTTCCTTGAAGAAAGCAGAGCTGCTATTCGGTTTTGGTTGTTTTTTTTTCTATTATTATTATTTTATTTTTATTTTGCTGCTTTTCCTGTGGGCCTCTTCCCCCTGACAGCCCCTCCTGGGCAGCGGGGCAGTTTAGTGTATTAAAGGTTTTAAATGCTGCTGTTTAAATGTTTTCAGCGAATATGTTAATTACAATGGACAAGCCTTTAGCACTCTGCTGAAACAGCAGCCTGAACATTGTGTATTTAGCAGATCCTATAAGGTGATGACAGCTCACAAGGAGTTGATAAACGCCATTCCTCAGGCAGATAAATGTAAACCAAACCTCAAACCTCTGGCAATTTATTCACAAACCCAATTATTTTACAGTAACGTTTTAAATTTAAGGGATTGTGAATTTTAAAAACTTGGGCTTGGCTTTTATTTATAAGCATTGAGAAAAACATGATATAAAAATGCAAAAGTCAAAACAAAAGAAGGTTAGGAGGAAGGCATTAATATTCTCTACTTGTACGGGTCCCGGCTCCCTGCTGCGATGACTTCACATGCTCATCATTGCAACTGACTCCAAGCAAGTCCAGAACTGCAGAGCCAGGCCCTATCCTTTTCAAAGTAATCATATCTGTAAAAGATTTGAAGGCACAGATGCATTTCTGAGCTTATCTAGCTAGAGGACTACAGCATAAATACCATGAGCACACTCACATGAGTGGGGACTCTTAGCCTCCTTGGGAGTCCCAAATCCAGATGTCCCAGAGCTGGCTGTAGGATTTGGGCAGCCCTGTACCTTACAGGTGTCAGACCTTGTGTGTTAGACCCTGACTAACACAGGAACCACAAGAGGAGCAAACGAGTGTTTTTCCAAGTACAAAACGTCCCTTACCAAGCCTGTGCCACTGCAGAAGCAGCAGTTGCCCAAGGGTGTAAATATTCTTTCACTTCCCAGGTATCGGGTCACAAGGGAGCTGGTGACAATGCAGATCAGATCTTTCCTGCATGGATCTGAACACTGCAGTGTCCCCACACAAATCTCTGGTCCTCAGAAACATTTGGTGGAGTTGGGGCAATACCTGGAGGATTTAGTTCTGTAAACCATTTAAGCAGCTTGGCATAGGATCATATTTGTGCTTCAAGAGGTTTCAGGGGTATTGTGTCCTTCTTACAGATAGATTCTCATATAATATTACAGTTTATTTATTTAAAGAAGTGAGCCAACTTACATTTTACTAGCAGACTAAAATATGCCTTAGTGGTTTTAACTTTCTGTGAAAACCTCTGACTTTGGTCATGAGAACGCTAGGTGCAATTCGCTGTTAACTTTACAAAACGACATACGTGGGAGCCATGAAATGGAAATTGCTGATGCGCACATCACCAAAAA